>APFE031626458.1:0-23195 GCA_000404065.3 Pinus taeda | reverse complement strand
TTCTAGCCTTCTTAAATGCTTGTCCTCTTCCTTAATTCCCAGCTCTCCACTTACCTTTGATGTTGAATTTGTCATTCCTTTGATTGCCATCAGAGGGATTTTGATCATCATCCCGGTGTGAGTCCTTTCTATTAGGGCACTCCCTTGCATAGTGACTTGCTTCATTGCAAATGTAACATCATCATTTTCTTCTAGCCTTAGGTCCAGCCTTTCCTTTTGATTTAGTCTCGGAATTATTTATTTTCTTTGCATGAGAAGAAAAGGCAGGAGGAGGAGCTTTAGATAAGGGAATTTCCTGCTCTTCTACCCTTGTTTCTTCTTGAATGCATCTAGCCATTAATTCCTCGAAACCTGGAATTACGTACCATTCAAATGGTAATCCTCCAAAGGTTGTGAGTTCCATTCCCCTCTCAGTGATAGCCTCCCCAATAGATAGGAGATCATTCCTGATTTCGATGATCCTTAAGAAGTATGCTTGCATACTCTCATCTTTACTATTCTTAATTTCCTTCATCTTATTCCTAAGAAACAAAATTTGATTTGCATCATTAAATTTAAATAAACTCACCAGTCTATTATAGATTTCCTTGGAGGTGTCTAGATCAAATATTTAGGCCACCAAGCACTTATCAATAGAGTCCCAGATGATCTTCTATTTTGACTTCTTCAATTTTCCATTTGTTCCATGCAGCAACGGATGCATTTGATGGAGGCTCAACAATATTGCCTCTCACGTGACCCAACACTCTTGATCCTCGAGGGTTAGATTGATAGACATCTTCCATCCGTGATAGTCAGTGTTCACATGGAGCTTGTCTTTGGCTGGAAAGAGTATTGAGGACCCCATAGTTCTTTTAGGATAGCCTTGCTAATCTTCTCTTCGGTGATTGCTCTTGCTCTTGCTCGGGCTTTGTCTTTACCTCAGTTCTGATACCATGTTAAGTTATGGTATGTTCTATGCTTATAGCAGTTTACTTCTTTTTCTTATTATATTCCACCAATTAGCAATCACATGTACATAAAGTAAAGTGCAGAGAGAACATTAAACGATCGACAAAAAACAAGCCAAGACAAGAGACACAAGATGTGGCAGCTAGCTAGGGACAAACCCCACAATGTGTGGGAAAACCCTTTGATCAAATCTTCTTTTATCTTCAATAATTCAGTAGAGAGAAATAGTACAATAAATATGATTCATATCAGCAGTAGAAAACCCTAAATAGCATCAACATGACCGGCTTCATTATCAAACTAGGGCAGACAATATCTCACAAACCGACCGTCGGATTGACTTCATGCCACCACCAAAAGTTTCAGCTTCTAGAGGAGGTTTAGATGAATCCACAACGTAGTTCCAAAGAGGATATCTTCTAGGCCACGCAAGTAAATCTTTACTTCTGTAGTTGCAGCTTCAGTTTCAGCAGTTTCTGGCTTCAAACTAGGGCAGTCGATATCTTGCAAACCGTTCATCGGATTGACTTCATTCCACCACTAGAAGTTGCGGCTTTCAGAGGAGGTTCAGATGAACCTACAATGTAGTTCCAAAGAGGAGATATTCTAGGCCATGTAAGTCAATATTTACTTCTGCAGTTGCAGCTTCAGTTTCAGTAGTTTCCTGCTTCAAACTAGGGCAGTTGATATCTTGCAAACTGTTCATCGGATTGACTTCATTCCACCACCAGAAGTTGCGGCTTTCAGAGGAGGTTCAGATGAAACTACAGCATAGTTCCAAAGAGGAGATCTTCTAGGCCACGCAAGTCAATCTTTACTTCTGCAGTTGCAGCTTCAAATTCAGCAGCTTCCGGCTTCACATGTGTGTGAGAGAGAGACCCATTTCAATGCAGTAGAGAAGAGACTCATATTTGCGTAGTAGAGAGAGAGAGATGTGATGAGATGATTGAGTCCAAATGAGGAAAAGTCCTCTTATATTTATACACAACGTTGGTGGGTGAATAGATGCGACTGTTGGGCTTTTGAGCCTACATGAGTTGTAGGTCGGCTTGATAATAGTTCCATAATCAAAATAAATTCATATCTCCATGAATACTTATCGGAATCGGATGATCTTTATATCAATCCTACACCTCTCGATGATAGGAATCTAATAAAAATATTATCAGCCATGAATAAGATGACCCACATGAAGTTTTTCCCTGGTTGCCAATTTTAACAATTATCGTGTCGGCAGTATGTGGCTCTTGAACATGGCACTTGTCTGCATTCATGTTTGGGTGGGGACATCTCATCTCATTTTTCACTTGCTTCCATGGGTTTGGGTGACCCTGTTTGACCTCTCATCTTCTTATTGCCTCGACACCATAACCTCTGATATTTTGATGTCAAATACAGCCAAGTCCACTGTTGTGCCGCCGATATGTTCAAGAGAAGTTGACCTCTGCAAAATACCAACCTCCCTCTGATAACTCACATAATCCCAATTCACAAAATATTATTCCTCCCTGTCTCGTGTCGATGACGTGGGAAACACTATGGCCCACCTTCGATCAAGTTCGCTTCCTATCGACTTCAGCTCATTATCCAGGAAGTTGACCTAGAGACTCCCTTCAGGTGCCTAGGAGCTTGCATGCCTCAATGGAAGGTTCTTCATGTTTGACGCGAGGTTTTCATCATTAGCCTCCAATCGAATGATTCTACGGGTGTTCGATGCCAGCTCACTGATTCGCACTCCATAGATTGTACCTCTAGTACCTTGAGGGCCATTGTCATTATTGGTGGTACCTCTTGCATCTGTTAGCAGTTTTCATCATTGACTAGTAATCAGATGATGTTCCTGCATGTTCGACTTCGACTCCCATATTCTCATGCTTGAACTTGTACTTTGTTCAGGTCGAGATGGAGCACAAGACCCTGTATTTTGTCTGTTGGGATCCATGTTGCAATTTGTCACCATCCCTGTTACCCCTTCTCCTCCATCTTGGAGGACTCATTCCGAGACTTACAAGAAGTGACATGACCTGCAAACACTTGCATGGTATTCCCCTGAGCATGAACTTCATTTGTCCTGAAGACATCTCCTGCAAAAAACCCATAAAAACAACCCTTTTTCCATTGTCCTGGTTTCATAGTGCAACCCTCGCACCAATGGCGGAAATCCTCCAAAGAGGGCGCACCAGTTGGCGCTCTGTCACAGAGTCGCACTGGCGCCAGCCAAAATGGGTAGTGTTTTTTTAACAAACCAACAGCGGAAGATTCATCCTAACCAACTCCTAGACTGAATCTATCTTGAGTTGGGAGGTTTGGCTTCGAATCTCCATAAAGGGGAAGTGGTTTTCCACCTCTCATGGAAGTTTCTTTAGTGATAAAGCCAATCCCATGAATATTGTGGATGATCCCAACTCCCCCTCCTCCATCTATAAAAGCTTGTCCATTTTCCTTAGGAAAGCTAGTTCCAGAGATTGAGAATTGTCAAGTTACCAAGAACTTCATGCTACAAGAGCCTTCTTCATTCCCATGAGGCCAACTCTAAGTAAGGAGATTCTTGTCTAATAACCAAGGAGAGAGAGGCTTGTTCCCATTCCCAACAAGCTTTGCAAGACATGTGCTGCTGATCACCCAGCCAAAGGAGGATTTGACATCAGAACTATGGTCTTATTCTTCTTTCTTTATCATTAATAAACGACTATTGTTATGGTTCTACTCTTATTTTTCTTTGTAATAATGATGAGTTATATCCTTTCTGACTGATATATAGTTGCATCTATTGGATTTTATGCTTGTGTTTGTGTCGTTCTTTGCATGTGCAGGTGTCCATTCATGGAGATCATGGGGATCATGATTGGCCGGAGAAAAGGAACGGGAGCGTCAACTCTTCTACAAGCACTAGCGTTGGAATCCAGGTAGGCCCTCATCATTGGTATTTAATTTACAATTAGGAACTTGCATGATAGCATTGTATGATTGTTGCTAGACCCGATCTGGGCTAGTAGGGATCGCCTCTGTCCGCAGAGGGGATTTACCTCCACAACACTTGGGTATGACAACGACCTCTTTCAACCTTCTTATTTGTGACATGAGAAACAATTATGACAAAAATATGAAGGAGATATGTTGATCCCTATGACAAAGATATCATGACAGACCTATGACTGTTTCGCTACATTATTATTGCCAATATTCTACCTACATAATTGATTGTGACGAAATGGGGTTTATGCAATGTGAAAATTTTGAAAATATTTTAAAATGCAATTATCTACAACAAATAATTCTAGCCCTAAGAAATTTAACAATGTTATTACTCTACTAATTAATAGCAAATGATGAGTAAATGTTAAAAAGTCAATAAATTACATGGTTGTCAAATCTGGTCCATAAAATTAAATATCTATATGGGGGGGAGAGGAAAAATTATAGGTCACTTATGGATGGTACTGATCCTATTTTCCCTTTTGAAAATATGAATAGGTTTGTAATTTTATTTTTTTTTGTTTCTATTTCGATTTTAAAGTGATTTTTGAGTTGATTGGTCTTTTGAAATAGTAAAAAAAGCTTTATGCCTCCAATCCTCTTGTTGTTTTCTTTTTCTTGTGCGGTGGTAGTCTTAATTCTGGAAATACTTGAAGCCTTTGATTTTGGAAATTCCTATATACAATCATGGCATGGCTAGCTCTCCTCCTCCTAAAGGGTGTTATAATGACAATATGCATGAGATAACGAAGGAGATGATACACCTAGCCAGTTAATTGGAAGGCCTCCATAAGGCCATGGTCTACATTAGTACCTAGATGGAATCCCAAATGAATAATAATGAAGATATGGAATTAGGGTAAAGAATTCAAGGACCCTAATTTTTTAATGCAAGGTGTGGTGGGAAACATTACATTGATATGGTGGGAAACATTCCACTGATATGGTGGGAAACATTCCACCGATATGGTGGGAAACATTGCACCCATATATTAGCCTAGGAGGATGTCATTAATCCTCTCATGTTTCAACTATATTCCAACAAATTTTAAAATTAGAATGTACAAACATTGGCTAAATATGGAAAACAAGGGTGTGTTTCCTCTACTCTACGTTGCAAAATAAAAAAGCATGTATAAAAAATATGACAACATCACCAATGTGTTACAATTTACAAGTTATAACTCTCTTCCTATTTATACATGACTTAACAGACCTTTGAAATGTGTGGGGAACATGCCTTCTCACATAGCATGAAGTTCATCCTCATTAAATTTGGGTGGACAGTAACTTATCCTCATTAAATTATATTGTGCATGAATATTCCATATTAGATTTTATTTTATATGGTAAAAGGTAGGGATTGTGTGCCTCAAATGAATGTGCACCAGGACCAGTAATCACTAATTGAATAGTATACAACTTGAATCAATCATATTGGCCAAGAAATGAAGATTGGGCATGCATTTTACGGAAGCAAGGGATTTTTGGCCTACTTCACAAAAATGCGCACCCAAACTTCATTTCAAGGGAAAATTGAATGATTCAACTTGGAGAGTATTTGTTTACTCACTAATAACATTAATACAATAACATATTTTTAAATTCTCACATATATATTTCTCTTATTCAATAATACTCCAAATTGCATGGATTTCATAGGGTAAAAATTAGGTTTTGTGTGCCTCAAATAAATGCAGACCAACACCTGCAATTGGAAATGATATAATGATCATTCCATCCTATGGGTTTTCAAAATTGTACCTCATTCTTGTGGTGTAAGAACAACCTAATGGGCTTGAGTGTTGTGGTGTAAAAATGCCATAATGGGCCTTAGTTCTTGGGTATGACAACAACCTATTTGGGCCTTATTATATATGATATGAGAAATGATTATGACAGAGATATGAAGGACATATGTTGAGCCCTATGACAGAGATATCATGATAGACCTATGACAAAGATATCATAACAAACCTATGAGTGTTCTGCTGCATTGTTATTTCTAATGTTCTCTCTACATAATTACTTATGATGATATGGGGTGAATGCAATATGAAGATGTTTTAAAATGAAATTATCTACATCAAAGACTTCTAGACCTCAGAAAATTAACACTATTACTACTCTATTGTTTATTAAAGATATAACAACATAAAAGCGTGCAAAATAATAAAATAAACAATCTATAATTTGAATCCATCATATTGGCCAAGAAATGATGTATGGGTGTTCATTTTAGTGAAGAAAGGAAAGTTTGGCCCACTTCACAAAAATAGATGCCCAACCTTCCTTTCAAGGCCAAATTAAAAGAGTCAAATTATGTTGGCATGTTGCTATTACCATTGATGTCACCTGATAGATATCATGATTCATATGTGTTTATGATGCATTCTTGTTGTATGTCATGTTGTCATAGTGTTGCACTAGTTTATCATGGAATTAGAGGGTCTGAAGATGTAGGTTTTAACCATGTGCAATAATTACCTTCAAATGAATTCTTAAAACAAAAAATATACAATAGAAAGAACAAAAAACAAATACATAGAAATTTTCCCCTAGATCCCAAAATGGGGACTACTAGATTGATTTTTCATTATTTTCCTTTCAATGTTACAACACATATGTATACATGTCTAAGCATTCATAAACCCCAATCCATTAACCCTAGATTAGAACATAACCATAGTTCCCTTGACCAGATCTACAAAATACCATGGGTAGAAAACCATTGTGTTCAAAACCATGTGCAAAACCCATGCACAAAACCATGGGTAGGTTTGCCCACCATGTTTGGGTCCACCCCCCATCCTTAGGTCCGCATATATATAGGAACAAAAATATCAGGGCACTACCCTGAACCCCATTCAAGGGGGCTACTACCCTCCTGTAAACCCCCCTGTGACCCCCCCACATGTGGGAATAGTTGTGGAAAGAATATAACACACACCCAAAAATATCCCACTTGTTGTTTTCTTTTCCACACAAGGGGTATTAGGAGAGCTTAGTTATTGGTCCAGCCCTGCAACGGCCATTGTTTCTCTACACCAAGAAAACTTCTCAGTGCTCACAAACTTCATCAATGAATTTGTAACATTCTTCAAAGTGTCCACCTTTACCAGCAACACCTTTTTTTCTTCAACCATATCCCTCACAAAGTGATATTGAACATCAACGTGCTTTGTCTTTGAATGATAAGTAGGGTTATTTGCCAAGAAAATTGCACTTTGGATTTCATAGTCTATCCTTATAGCTCATTGTACTAACCCCATACTTGAACACAATATCTGCAACCAAACTTATTCCTTCGTTGCATGTGTGGCTACCATGCATTCTGATTCTGTAGTTGAAAGTGCCACTACATATTGTCTCTTTCTCATCTAACTAATTTCTTCTCCAAATAGGTTAAATACATACCCACTTGTAGATCTTCTCTGATCCATATCTGCAACCCAGTCTACATCAACAAACTCACAAATGTCCAAAAATATATCCAATCCTAGTCTTCCTTGCTAGAAAAGACCATAATAATTAGTGCCATGCAAATACCTGAAAACTCGCTTCACTGATGTCCAATGCTCCTTCCCTGGTTTTGGCATAAACCTACTCAATACTCTAACTACATGTGCTATGTTTGGTGTAGTATAGACCATGGCATACATTAGGCTACTGAATACACTTGCATACGGAACATGAGACATGTCCTCTTACTCTTCTTGTGTCTTAGGACACTGTTCAACAGATAACTGTACACCTACAAGAATAGGAACCTTCACTGATTTACTATCATGCATAATAAACCTTTGCAATATTCTCTTAACATACTTCATTTGGTTTAACCAGAGCTTCCTCTTTGCTCAATCTTGTTTAATTTCCATTACTAATATATAGTTTGTAGCACTAAGATCCTTCATGTCAAATTTGGAGGACAATTGGGTCTTGATATCCTGGAAAATTTCTTTGTGATTTCCGATCAGAAACATATCATCCACATACAAGACCAAATAAATATCACTATCAACAATTAATTTAAAATACACACAATGATCCACTTTTCTTCTAGTGAAGCCAAGTCCTTGTGTATATGTATCAAATTTCTGATACCACATCCTTGGTGACCGTTTTAACCCATACAAATAAATTTTTAACCTGCATACCAATTCTTTCTTAGCCTTCACTGCAAAGCCTTCAGGTTGCTTCATGTAGAACTCTTCTTCTAGATCCCCATGAAGAAATTTTGTCTTCACATCGATCTATTCTACCTTGAAATCAAAAGCAACAACAATAGATAAAATTAATCTAATAGAATCTAGCTTGGCAGTAGGAGAAACAATATCACCAAAATCAATACCCGACACTTGGGAATAACCTTTTGCTACCAAATGAGATTTTTATTTATCCAACTTTCCTTATGCATTCATCTTCTTCTTAAGCACTGATTTGTTTCCATTGAGTTTCATTCGATCTGACAACTCAACCAAATCCCAAGCCTCATTTTTTTCCAAAGATTCCATTTCATCAACCATGGCCTCCTTCCAGAGTTTTCCATCCTCTGAATCTACTGCTTCCTTGACAGTTCTGGGATAATTATCAGTAATAGATAGAGAAAAAATTGAATAGAGAAAATATGTACTATACCTTTCTGGTTTCCTTCTTTCTTGAACTGATCTTCTCAAAGATGGAATTTGTGGCTCTTCCTCTTTTGTTTCCAGTTTTGTGATAGAGTCTGATTCTTCCTCCTTTAGCTCAAACTCTATCTTCTCAGATTCCCTAGGTAAGACTTCATGTTTGATAACATATTTCACCTCTCTAAACAACACATCTCGGATATACACAACCTTCTTTGTTTTTTGGCTTCCAAAGCTTATAGCCTTTTAAACCATCCTTATACCCCATAAAGATACACCTTTCAAATTTACTATCCAACTTGGTTCTTTTCTCCTTTGGAATATGTACATATGCATCACATCCAAATACCCTTAGATGTGAAAGAGAGAGTTTCTTACCAGTCCATACCTCATGTGGAGTCTTATCCTCTAACACTAATGAAGGTGATATGTTAACTAGGTAACTTGTAGTCTCCATTACCTCTGCCCAAAATTCCTTTCCTAACCTAACACCACTGAGCATGATTCTTTCCTTTTCAATCAATGTCCTATTCATTCTTTATAAAAATCCATTTTGCTGAGGTGTGTATGGAGTAGCCTTCTGTCATTCTATACCACACTTCTTACATAACTCTTCAAATTCCTTCTTGCATAACTCTCCACCATTATCTGTCCTCAACACTTGATCCTCTTCTCCATCCGATTTTTCAACAGAGCCTTAAATTCTTTAAACCTCTCAACGACTTCATATTACTTCCTTAGAAAATATATCCATGTATTCCTTTATAAGTCATCTATAAATGAGACATATTACACATACTTACCCAATGATGGAATCGACACAGTTCGAAACAAATCACTGTGCAAAAGCTTTAATATCCCTTTCGCCCTCTTACGACAAGAGGGGAAACTCACCTGATTTTGCTTCCCATATACAAAATGTTCACATAAATTGAAATTTAGAAAGTAATTAGACATAGCTTCTACCATACCATTACCATGTAGTATTCGAAGCCCATTCTCTCTAATATGTCCAAGTCTTTGATGCCATAACATGGTATTTTCTCTAGAGACCACTAGGTTTTCTGCTCCACTTTTAGGAACCACATAAATGTTGCACCCATTAATAATATTGCTACCCAAAAGCTTGTACATAGTTCCAATCCAAACTCCACGCATGAATACCAATGCTCCTTAAACCCTCTTGCATGTATATTTCTTGAAAATTGTTTTTACACCTGCATCATCCATCTTGCTTACAAAAATAAGATTTCTGGCCAATACATGTATATGAAAAACACCGAGAAGTGTTCTAATCCTTCCACCTTGTAATTTCATCTTGAATTTTCCGCGTATAGTAATTCTGGCCTTCCTTTCATCCCCTAATAAGACATCACCACCATCATATTTCTCATACTCACATAACCACTTCCTATAGGGAGTGAAGTGAAAGGATGCACTTGACTCAATCAACCATGCCTCATGATGTACATGTGTACTTGAAGAAGAAGCCATGTACACATCCCCACCTTCATCTGAGGTGGTTTTCACCTCTGTTGAACGAGCATCATCATGTTCCTTTCCTTTTTGAGGAGATTTAGATCTACATTCATTTTTGTTGTGCCCTTCCTTTTTGCATTTTCAAAATATATTTACAGGTTTTCCGGGAGATTTAGATTTCCCACTTCAAGAATTATTTTTATTCCTATTCTAGGATCATCCTCATATAGGCAAGGCATTATATCTTAGCATACTTTTCTATCTCATCTCCTCCAATAACAAGGATGAGACTGTTTCATCAAACTTCAAGGTAGTTGTATTGCAATCTATTGCAACAACTAGACTATCCCACGAATCTGGTAGAGAACATAGAAAACTGATGCACTTATCTTCATGTGAAATTTTTATATCAGCAAATAAAAACTAGCTTAAAAAAGTATTAAAGACATTTATATACTCTTTCGCCAAATCTCCATCCTTCATCCTCAAGTTATAAAGTGTTTTCCGTAGGAACAATTTGTTCACTAAAGACTTAGATTGGTACAAAGTCCCTAACTTGACCCACAAATCCTTCGTTGTAGCTTCCCCTGATACATTAAAAAATAATGAATTTGAGATACACAACCGTATTGTGCTCTTTTCCTTCCGATCCAACTTCACCTAACATTCTCTTGACATTTTCATTCATTTAATACCAGGATCTACCGCGATCAATTGATCTTTATCTACCAGTAGATCATCCATCCTGAGATTCCACAACTTAAAACACTGACAATTAAATTTATCGATCTCTATGTTTCCACTGCTTTCCAAGTTGATGATTGTGTGGATTGAGAGGGCGTGGTGTTTGAGGATGCATATTGTGTTGGCTTGAGGAGGCATGACCCAGGTTCAGAGTTAATTAGCCAAACAAATCCCTATGCTATTGGCCCTTTCAGCAATAGCCCGTGGAGCGCGCACTGAGGTCTCACCCAAAGTAGTATGGGGGAATGCTGGAACCAAGTTTTCGCACCCTTGAGATGTCTAAGGGATCAGTTTAGTCTAACTGTGAATACCTTCACGCAGGTCACTTTGCACACTATTCTAACCTGTGAGGCCTTTGCAAACTATTATAATCACCTTCGCGCAGCCCTAACCAGGTGCTAAGGTGCTTTCACACAACTAAAGCAGACATTTGTGCTATTTCCCCAAGTTACACCACATATCTTACTTATCTTCTTATAACAGTTAGTTACCTTCACATAAATAGATACTTTATCTTATATTCATTTTATCAACACATTCATGTAAGTTCGCACATGATATAAACAGTAGACGTGCAATTTATATCTAATACATTCAATGCAAAAATTAGGAAAAAGATACACATAAATGATGTAAAACCTCTCTTTATTACTTCTCCAATGGTTACAGAATCAACTCGCCCTGTGCACTCAGCTGTGGACTACTAAGCCTCTGCGCACTCAACTGCAGAGCCTTCTCCTACTCTGCAACCCAAAGACTCGACTCAACACTTAGATAAGACTTAATTCTCCATCTATTTCTTTCATCTCTCTCCCTTATTTACAAATTAGAGCCTTGCTCTATTTATACAATCCCATGGTTCGGAGACCATGGGTAGATTTCTAAAGCTAACATTACATTACAAAAATGAGGGTGGGATACCCTATGATTCATTTATAATCTTCCCGCTCCACACCCATAAAACACGAAGTCTTTACATTGAATTTGGCCAAAATATGGCCTTTAAGCCCAAAAATTTTCCTTGGGGGATCGTGCACCCAATAGGCCCCCAACACAAAAATTGTGACTCGCCCACGAGTCACTCTGTCAGTGTAGAGAGGTTCGCGTGGAGACCTCCCAATTATGATCAGACCACTGCAAGGTCGGCAACGCACTGAATGGCTACTTGCTATACCTCCTGCGTAATTTGTTTAGAGACCAAGGTATTTGAACTACATCCTTGCATCTGCTCCTGCGTTTCTTGCATCTGTTTATAGTCCCACACCTCCTTTCATCTACCTGGAGCGCTAAGACTTTGCTTTGGTGGGCTAGTCAGATAGCCAGGCCACCTGTGTATGGCTTTAACCAACTGCCATTCACTCTTCCTAGGAAAGGCTCTCCATTTAACTTTACCAATTGCACTGTGCCTCCATTTGTGACCTCTTTAGTAATGTACGGCCCGATCCAAGGCATCACACTAATAAACTCTCAGCGATAGCTCCTAAATTTGTCAATGGAATTGTGCGCCTCTTGTGTTATCACTATGGCCTTTTTATCAAGAAAGTCCTTCTTTATTCCTTCCTCAAGCTTCTTGACTTCTTCTTCCTCCATGGTGCTTTTCTCCCTTAAGAAAACTCTTTTAGTCCTGAGTTCTTGAAGCCTAAGATCACCCTGCTGGATCTCTTCATCATGTCTCAAGCATTCTTCTTCATTCAACTACGCGATCCCTTCTCCCAAGGCTCCATGATTCTTCATATCCATGGGCACTGCTATGCATGAACTAAGCATGATATACTCCATCAGCATTACATCGTTCACTCCATAGGTCAACCTAGAAGTGTCTGTTCCGTCAGTTTCTTACACATTGTCCTATAAGCCCATAAGACTGCTGGTACATGCAAGTCCCAATCACTTCATTGTGAATTACATACCTTGTTCAGTGCTTCGCACACTTCATTAAATTCTTCCACATGTATAACCTTCTACATGCTCATTCTCTCCACATTATATTGTTCCAACTTGAGGAACCATTTGTACAATTGTGCCCTGCCCCCCCCCCCAAACACATGCTTATTGATCGTATCTCCCAACATGGAGCTCATGTGCATCTGCGTAGGTTGTTTTCCATATGTCAACATCCACCTAGCTAGATGTATGCATGGTTTATCATGCCCGTTGCATTTATCTATCAATCGCACTCTAGGCTTCACAAAATGTGTGCGCATCATTCTTCTACATTCACGCCAATATTCAAAGCTCCCTTTGTGTGTACCCCACCACCTTGTAGGTGTAGCATGTAGTACCCAATTCAAGGCCTAGAAATGTTGCTTTTTTGGCATGTCTCTTTCAAACTTATCTACTAAAGTATCTACCTCACTTAACTCGTCATAAGTAGGCAGATCCTTCACTTCTGTTGATACACCGCGCTGCGATCTTGTCATCATATTACAGTTTAGTATGGTTACCTCGTGTAACCAATTCTGCCATAGTTCTATCTCCTCATATAAATATGAAGTGTAGGAATTTTCACGCTCCCATGATATTTGTCCATCTACAGTGGGATTTACCTAGTCTTGCTCTCATGCAGTTATCTTGTAGATGCAGTCCAAATTGTTGTCGCTTTCATATTCGCACACCAACTCTGTATAGCATGATCCCTCAGCCCGGTCCGAAGGTATAACTATGCACAGAGACTTCTTCTCAAAAATCATTTTGTGCTTCTTCAAATTAATCACCCGATTCATGTTAGTGGCCCAATCAATTCCTAAGAGAGTGGGGTAAGGATTGTTTTCATCAGTAATCTCTATCACTTCAAAGTTTGCGAGCATGCTTGCTCCCTCAATATCCACAGTGATTCTCTACAATCACCCCATGGGTATTATCTTCTGTTGGTTCACCATCCATAACAGAATAATAGACCATTGCAGCGTAGGCGTCCCCATGTGCTCCCATGTCTGCTTTGGCATAATGTTCACGTCTGATCCTAAGTCTAGAATTACTTGGTCCATCTCATATTCTCCAATCTACATGGTTAGCCTCATTTCTCTCCCCGTCCCTGTCTTATGCTTTCCAATCTTTCGAACTACACGCAGTTCTCTTGGTGCGGTCCTAGTGCATTTGTTAATTAGTTCCTAAAATCCTTTTATAGCCTTATTGTCACATAGTACTCTGCTTCTTTCATCAGACCCTTGCGAACCCAATTACTATCTTCGAGTTGTTTTCCTTTATCATCTCCCATCGTAAATCCACTTCGAAGCACAATATTCACATTTGGATCTTCCTCGCATGTCTCAGACCTCATCATCTTCAGGTTCCAAGTTGGGGGAGGTGGTAGCGCTCCCTTGTCGCGTATCCTAGCTATCAACGTAGGACAATCTTCTGTCTCATGATCAAACAAGGTAAAATATAGACATGATGGATGCATTGGATTCGTACAATCATGGAAATAATGTCCTAGCCTTCCGAAATTGTAGCATATCAACTCTCTGTGACCTCGTTCAGGTCCTCCTCCACCTCGGCCTCATCCGCGCCCCTGAAATTTGGTTCGTGCCATACCTACACTCGAGTTTAGGGGCCGTGATTCGACGTGGACTCTGTAGGTGGGATTTCTATCCATGATTAACACATATCTTCTACAAGTGCACTCATCATTTCCTACGGACCTACAAAACTTGCAGAACAATTGTTGTAAATTTTTTGTATACTTCTGTAACAAATGGCAGCTATCCATAGCGTGTTTCCCTCCTATTTAACAAATCGTGCACGACAAAGTAAGCTCCGTACTAGGTCTCACTTGCTCTTCTAGCCTTAATGGCATCGATCCTCATCTCGTGTGGTAATTCACAAACATGGGGTAGTGGTCCTTGTCATGACCCTAACCCTTACATTTAAGGCACCATACCTCTTTGCAGACTTCTGGTCAAGCTATCATGTCCTGTTTCAAACTCTGCATTTCAAGTCATAAGTTTTTCAATTGTGCATGGATCTATTGAACTCCCAAGTTAGGATCCTGTATTAGGATCTCATGTAGCCTCATCGCGATCTCTAAGGTCTCTGCTTGAGTCATTAACCTTTGTTGTGACAACGCATTCCTCAAATGCGGCATTAGCGATGCTAAAAACAATTTGCGTGTTGTCGATCCGTCAAAGTCATATTAGCTTTGTGAATTGTGCACTTCAGCCTCTGATCCAACTTCCAAAAAGTCTTGCCTGGTAGCATTATGATCTCTTTGAACCTAATAATAAATAGTGCTTCTGACTTCGGCCTACTAAATTCCTTATTTCATGCAGTTTGGATATCAGTGATCCCCGCATTCAGATAACAGTTACTTACCTTCACGTAATGAGATACTTTATCTTATATTTGTTTTATCAACACATTCCTGTAAGTTCGCACATCATATAAACAATAGAAATGCAATTTATATCTGATACATTCAATCAAGAAATCAAGAAAAAGATACACATAAATGATGTAAAACTTCTCTTTATTATTTCTCCAACGGTTACAGACTCGATTCACCCTATGCACTCAGCTGTAGGGGTTCACGCACTCAGCTGCGGACTACTAGGCCTCTGCACACTCAGCCACAGAGCCTTCTCCTGCTCTACGATCCAAAGACTCAACTCAACACTTAGATAAGACTTAATTCTCCATCTATTGCTTTGTTCTCTCTCTCGTATTTACGACTTAAAGCCTTGCTCTATTTATGCAATCCCATGGTCTATGGACCATGGGTAGATTTATGAAGCTGACATTAAATTACGAAAATGAGGGCGGGCAATCCTATGACTCATTTACAATATTTTCACTCTACACCCACAAAATGTAGTATACCTAGGGGGGATAATATGGGGTACAAAGGGAGGTACCCAAGGGAATAATGTAATAATGGGATGAGCCATAGAAATAAATAAGGTGGTTAACCTGTATCACGTAAGGGACCACAAGTAGTTAGCAATAATGTAATAAGCCCATGGTATTAGATAGATGGTATTGAGGGAACCATGGTAATGACCCATGGTATTGTATGTATGAGGCCTATATAGAGGCTAGAGACTCCCCATTCAGAGATGTCAAGGAATATTGTATGAATAGGCATGTGGCTTCTGGAGTGTTCTCCTTCCTTAAGGAGTGAATGTATGGTGTTTCCCTACCTTAAGGGGTTTGATCAATAAAGTGAAGCATTTCTATTTATATCTATTCAAATATTGTTATTCTTGAGTTTATTTGTATTATCATATATAATCATATCAGATCTATAACAAGTGGTATTAGAGCACTTTCTTGGGCAAAAGTGGAGTTTTTTTTTTTTTGGCAGGAACTTTTTGGGGTGGCGAGTTTGCAAATCAGATATGTACATTCTGGGGAAAAATTTGCAAAATCTAATTGCATATCTGGATTCTTTGTGAAAAAATACCCAAGTTCAAAAAAAAATCAGCCGAATTGGAGTCCGGATGAAGGAGATATCGCTGATTTAAAAATCGATGGTGTTGCAGACATTTTTTGGGGGGCTGAATTGCAGATCAGATCTATATGATTTGGGGAAAAATCTGTAAAATTTAATTGTAGATCTAAATTTTTTGTGAAAAAATACCGAAGTTTAAAAAAAAATTAAAAAAAATCGACTGAATTGGAGTTTGGATGAAGGAGATCTCGCTGATTTAAAAATCAGTGCTGTTGTAGACATTTTTTGGGGCAGCGCGTTTGTGGCACAGATTTGTATGTTCTGGTGCAAAATCTACAAAATATAATTGCACATCTGGATTTCTTGTGAAAAAGTACCCAAATTCAAAAAAAAATCTGTCGAATCAGAGTCCAGATGAGGGAGATATTGCTGATTTAAAATCAGCGTTTTTTTCAGAATTTTTGGTGACGGTGGGAGAGTTGCAGTGTGGATCTGAAATTCCAGTGCTTAGATTAGGATTTCTATCACATGGGAAGATGCAAAATGGTTGTTCAATTTCCTAAAACAGGTCATAATAGGGATTCTGAGCAATATTGATGGAATTGTGGCCATTTCAAATTTTAGCTAAGTACATGATTTTTTTTCCAAACCTTCTTCATGGCTTCTAGCAAGGAATTTTTTATAGGGAATGATAAGGGTCCTCCTATTGAAGAATTTATATAATATCACAAATCTCTATGCAAAAAAATTTGGACAAGTCACCTGCTATTTAATCTAAAAGATGAAGCTGCTGAATGGTGAGACTCACTTGACAATTCAGTGGTGCAACTTCCTCGTGAAAAACTAGAAGAAATTCTTTTAGAAAAATGATCTCATGCTAGAAAACAAGATAAGGAGAAACATGTGGGTTATCTCCTACTGGTATATCCTTATTGTAGGTTCATGGATTGATTCAAAATGAGAAGATCATTGTGTCTATAAATCCTAGTTGCAGGCATAATTTTATCAATGTTAATTTGGCAAAAAAATTGCAAGTTCCAACAAAATACATTGAAAACACACAGGTTGATAATGGGAAAGTTCAAGTTTATAAAGATTTGAAGCTTTCTATGGAATAATATGTGTTGCATTATGACTTTTATACTTTAGATATGGATGACATGGATGTTGTTTTGGGATATCCTTGGATGGAATCTGTGGGTACTATAAATATTAATGTGCAGAAGAAATTCCTGAAGCTCTGGTATAAAAAAAAGAAAATTACATTGCAGGATATTTCCATTAAGACCTAAACAAAAGATGTTCTAGGAACTGACACATCAGATGATTAGCCTAAATTAGAAAAGGTTATAGGTGTTGATACATCAGATGAGGGCTCAGTGGTTGAAGTAATATTGGAAGATAAGACACCACAACATGCACTAGATAATAGTCAAGCTCTAATAAGGGGTGAATTAAAGAAAAGGACACCGTGGGTTAAAACTTCAACATATCATCACCCACATCACCCTGCAAGAAAACAACCAACAAGATGGCAACCAATTAGCCACAAGGACAACAACCCCCACATGATGGATAGAGATAAGTGATGATCCACCTACTACACATCAACACAAAAGAGCCACCAAGGTCAACTTCCATCTCAAGTGAGCGAGGCACCAGCTAGATCGAGAGTTCACCTTTCTCTTAGATGGCTAGATGCACATGCATGGTACCAGTGAACTACTCTTTTGAGTAGATCGTATTATTTATGTTCTTCCCATGTTTCGGAGACGAAACATGTTAAGGGGGGTGGAATGTAGTATACCTAGGGGGGATAGTATGGGGTACAAAGGGAGGTACCCAAGGGAATAATGTAATAATGGGGATGGGCCAAGTAATAATAAGGTGGTTCACTTTTCATATAAGGGACCAAAGTAGTTAGCTATTTGTAATAAGCCCTGGTTAGATAGTGGTTATTGAGGGAACCATGTTAATAACCCATTGGTATTGTATGTATGAGGCCTATATAGAGGCTAAAGACTCCCCATTGAGAGATGTCAAGGAATATTGTATGAACAAGTATATGGCTTGTGGAGTGTTCTCCTTCCTTAAGGAGTGAATGTATGGTGTTGCCCTACCTTAAGGGTTTTGATATTAATAAAGAATAATTTCTATCTATTTCATTCTTGTTATTTTTGGTGATTATTTGAAGTTATTGGGTATATTGGTATCATTTCATATATTTTCAGATCAGATCTATAACACAAAACGTGGAGTCTTTACATCAAATTTGGTCAAAATCTGGGCTTTAAGCCCCAAAAATTCCCTTGGGGGATCCTGCGCCCAACATATTGTATATCAAATTTTATTGTGCATATCCTAGATCTTGTTATGCAAATAGTAGTGTTTAGAGAAGAGAAATACTTGGAAGAGGATAGTGTGTTAGAGAGTGAGGATTTGATATGGATATTTCTTACTTCTAAGATATCATGGTTGTGCTATAGAAATCAATTCTTTGATGAGTTTAGAGTCCAGTTTGAAAATGAATGAAAGCGTGGCTCTGAGAGTTTGATATGGGTGGTAGTGCCTTCTTGGTTGTAGTTAGAAAAACAATATTTTGGGAGTTATATCTCCATTTTTGGTGGAAGATAGCCTAGTGGTAACTGGGCAAAGCTCATGGGTTGTGGAGGCTTCCAATAGGTGGTTATGTGGAGTCGTGTGAGTAGAGAGTTCTTAGATAGTGAATTCCAACAATATTGAACACAGGGGTGGCATCTCCTTGCTAGTGGAGGCTGGCTAAATTTATATAAAGAAGATTTTATTGATGAACATTCAGAATAGCACAACAACAAGGTGGTTTTTCTCCCCTTGAGGGTTTCCACCATAAATACTTGTGTCTTATTGTGCATGTTTATGTTGATGCTTCTTATAGATTTTATATTTTGAGTTTCTATTTCCTTTGTGTTCAGATCTATTAATTTTTTTCATGTTTATGGCCATTTGGTAATTTGGAAATTTTATTTTAAAGTAATATAGTTTCTATCACTATTAATTCACCCCCCCTTGTAGTAGTGATCTAGTTTCTAAAAATTTGTATCAGATTTGACTCTCTTAGCAAAGCTTAATTTTTTGAGGGCAGATCTTTAACTTTGGGAAAGAACAAGAAGAAGATGTCTCAAAAGGAAAATAATTCGAAGAAGGAAGAAAATCATTCCATTGCCAAAGGAGCAACCTATTGTGAAATCTCGACCAAAACAGTTATGTCACAAGAGAGAAAATCCGAAGGTAATACTTTGAAAGTGTAAGGTCCCACCTTACCAACCATCAATATTATAGATAAATATTGAACACTAAGAGTGAAAACACGATTTTTTTTGTTTTTGTTTTTTGTTTTTTTTCCAACTCCCAAGGCAGGCCCAAAGCCAATGTATCACTCAAACCCCAAAGCCAAACTACCATACAAAAACCATCATTTGATCCTCAAGCTCAAAAAATCATATTTCAAAGAAAGAGTATTTAGTGGGATGAATAAATATCAAATTTAATGAGCCATAATTCCAACAAGCTAATCATTTACTTCTAATGCAATTAAATGTGTTCAAGAGTGACTAATTTGATTTTATTTTAAATAACATGCTTATGAATTCTTTACTTAAAAGGAGAATTCATATTCTATAAGAGTGGTATCCAATAATTATGAATTCATATGTAAGCTGACATTACAACAAATAACTTACCCAAATTTGACTTTATCAGCATATATTTTAACTCAATGGAATTACCACACATATTCATTAAGACTTTCTAGAACATCTTGGTTACAAATCTTAATTTCACTTAAGATTTTCTTTTTACTGAAAATACATAAATTTAAATATCTACAACCATTGAAGAATTATGACAAACAATTTGCAAGCATACAATATACAACCATTGAGGCGTTTTTGTCAGACACTTGGCAACGATCATCTCTTAAGACAATTTCGACAACCATTAGCAACATGAATATAAGATTCTTACTCAACCTATTTAACTCATAAAATTCATAAATTAAACTTCAAAAATTAGCATATTAGCATATAAACTAAATCATTTTAGTCCCTCACCAAAAACTCGAGAACAGACACACATAGTTGGCAGCAGTAATTTTCAAAATCGCCTAGATTTACGATCTGGGTTCTAAAAAGTATTTTTTTTTTAATGAAATGAGGGGTCACAAGTCCTAAGGGAACAAATACCCCATGAAGTTTGGTTGAATCTTATCCAAAATGTCTAGGGATGCGATTATTTGAAAAAAAAAAAAAAAAAAAAATTAGATCCTTAATGTCGCATTTGCGACTTTTGTCAAACACATGGAATAAAAAATTCATCTACAACTCTACATGAGGAAAGAAAACCCAAATTTATGCTACTAAAAATATGTTCATTGAATTCACACATTTAACATAATTTGACAAGCTAATTCCTTTGACATAATTTTATAAGCTTATTGCAACCATTGCTAAAATATCACAAACACACAGTAGCCCTAAATGATACAACCATTAAGGCTTTCTGTCAAAATTCTAATAGTATTATAACAAAAACTTGAATCACAAAACATTGAATTATTGATAGGAATACGAAACATAAGCTATCACTGAAATTTACGTCAAAATAACCTCTAGCCTTTGATGTTCCAAACCATATTTTAGCTGCCATTATTTTTTGCATTTTGTTTTAAGGGCAGATTATGTAATTCATGTAGGTATATTTTGGGTACATTCTATTTTCTTACTTCTCTTGTAAGCTGCAAGTTAGCACTTATTCATGCATAAATAAATTGATAGCATTACTCATTCATGTATTTTGTCAAACACTTTGAAAAATATTTTGAAACATTTGCATAAATAAATTGATAGCATTACTCATTCATGCATTTTGTCAAACACTATGCAAAATATTATGAAATTTTTTCTAAAACATACATATAATTACTTGAAACAAAACCATAAATCATGAAATTGTTACCCCAAGTCCTTTGAAATTTCTTTATTGCAATTATATTCAGCAATATTTGGCTTTCCTTTTTCAAATGCTACCATACCAAGGTTAGTACAATAAACTACCCTAATAATAATTCCATAACAATTTGAGATCTAAACATCCATACATATAGAACACTCATAGTCTTCATTTTCTACTAGCCTATAACATTCTAGATAACATAAGATTAAACCCAAATTAGATGCTTACAACAATTTAAATTTCTGCTTTTTATTTTATGCTAAAGCTATACTACAATTTTAGGACAATGAAAATTATACCTAAAGAGATATTCAACTCCAATTGCTAAGAATATGATCCATATTTGATCCCTTAACCAACTTGTTGACACCTAATCCTCAGTGATTGGGGGAATTGAATGTGAACAATCATAGAGAAGATGAACTGAACAATCACATTCATGTATATAATAGATAGCTGGCTAAATGAATAAACGAATCAGTTTTCTGGAGTTACTCCTCGCCTGACATGGTATCAGAGCACAGGTCCCAGGTTCTTTTTTTAACCTTGCTTTGTAACTCTTGTCCACTGCCTGCCTTTTGCTCCTCTGTCCCACACCTGAACGAAACGCTGCCTGAAGCTGCATACCTAACATCTGAGAGAGTGAAACACATGCCTGAAGGTAACGCTCTTGTATCAGCGGATATGAATTTTATTTCTGGCATTTGAAATGATATTAAAAACGTTGACATTGCTATCTGGTATCAACGGATATGAAATGATGTAAACTATATTCAGGTGTTTTGACAAGCTCTGTCGGTGTCATTTGAAAACGATCAGATATCCCCTCGCGATGCTCCTTTTTCACCTTTCCTTTGCGCGCCCCAGCGCAGGGGTGTCACTGTTGTTTAACTATTCTCCGAACGCTGCATTTTTGTCATGTTTGGTCTTCCTTCGGACCTAGAATAGCTCATGCTTTCATACAGTTCATCGAATATCGTTAATAGCTACTAGCAGGTTATCTTTTAGTTTCGGAGAGCTATTTTAGCTCTTTTTTTTACCATAATATGATACATTAGACTTCCTGGTTCATATGCTGGGTTTCTAGTTTCTAATGCATGGGATTCGGTCTTGGCTCGTCTCGTTCAGATGACACTGAGGGCTGTTTGTGATGGTTATGCCTTCCACAGTAATGTTGTAGCTTTCGAAGAATCTCAATGCCTGCCATTTTCCATTCCAGGAGATAAAAAGACAAAAATGTCTGCATATAATTAACGTCGCTTCGAGGTGGGGAAAAAAGGTGGTTGTGAAGCTCACCGTGGGTTGAAGTCCTGGCAAACTGCTGCCATAGCTTTCCTACGTGGAGAAAATTCTAGTTTGTACTGTTAACTACTTAGTGCCTAAAAATTTAGAATGTTTTAGCTACAACAAACCACAGATATTCACCTCTTTGGACTTGTTAGTGTATCGGCGTCGATTGGCGAATTATTGTGGATCTGCGATGCTCCTTTGTGACTTAAAAAGTGCATTAAAATTGTGAATTTGATGCAGAGAATAGAGAATTTGTGAATTTGACACAGAGAATAGAGAATTTTAAAAGAAAACGGTGGTGTTTGATATCAAAATTGGTGTTGCTGGTAGAAACGTCTTTTTGTTAAATTAGTTATGGTATGCTATGAGAATACTCAGTTTGGTACATGTTAAATGCGCAATTTGAAAAGCTAGTGATTGAAATGTTGTACATATTGAATGCGCAGTTTCATTTATATAAAATTTGAAAACTGTAAAGAGATATATTTAAATGGTATAGCAACATAAGTTTCTCATACTTTTAGATGCCGAGGATAGTAGCAGAAAATTTGACCATATAGCAGCAGTTTATTTTTTTCATAAGAGTTTTTTTTCCATCAGAAGTATTAGTCTATCAGCAAAAAGTTTTTTTTATCAGCAGAAGTAATCTTTTAACAGAATGCATTCAATCATCTCTATGATAGGGATAGTTCTCACTGGCAAGGAGAACTATCCTGACTGGTCCCGGATGGTACAACACACCCTCATCTTCA
>APFE031626455.1:0-42808 GCA_000404065.3 Pinus taeda | reverse complement strand
AAGTATCTACTTGATTTCAGATCTAGTTGGTGAAAAGGAGTTTGGTTGATGAAGAATTTCTTGATGATCGTTTGATGTTCATGGATCCAGTCTGAAAATTGATGAAACGTGGTCTCTGGAAGAAAGAGAAGGTTGTAGCCTTCTGTAGGCCAGCACCTACGTACTAGTATCTTGGCTAGTACAAGAGCTAAGGGGGTTGTAGCTCCCTTCCAGGAAAGCTGAAAAGAGAGAGTTGTAGCTCTCTGCAGGTTGCAGCCTGCGTACTGGTAAAGGACTGCACCAGTACATTGTAAACAGAAGTTTCTAAGTTAAAGAAAGATAGAGACGAATTGCAGCATGTGGTTTTCACCCACATTGGGTTTCCACCTTATATCTGGTGTTCTTTTGTGTGATTGTCTTTCTGCTCTGTTTTACTGTCTCTGGTTACTGGTTATTTGATGCTGCATCTCAGATTAACAAACATCATCTGAAAGTTTAAGAAAATTAAAAGGTTTTCTCTGTGTATGCTGGTTTACCTCTGAATAGTTGCGTATATACGCAAGTTTAGTTAACTGAAGTAGCGTATACAATTTGGTTTTTGAAAAGGATTATTTGACTTGATAATACTGATTCACCCCCCCCTCTCAGTATTATTTTCAACAACTAAAAGTTGTCTAAATAGAGAAACACACATTCACACAGCCATTATGCTATAATAAGCAAATTCTAAAGTAAGAAGGGCGTACCTCAGGTCATACGTTCGAGAAGTTCCTCAAGGGTCCAAACCCTTCTTCAAGTCCCTTTCGCTCCTTTGTCTTGTAAAACAACCAATTCCAAAGAATACAGCAATATATGGAAAAAGACTTATAAAGAAATCATCTTTATGTTATAAAAGAAGGAAGTTAGTTATGAACTTTAAACAACCATTCACATATGAAATTCAAACATGAACATCATAAACATAAAGAAGAAGCATATTGGGAACCAAGACGTGTTTCTTTATTATAGACAAATAGAATGTACAAAAGGAGTAATATCACTTGAGTAACCTTTTTCCAAGCAAATCTTCCTTCCAGATCCGTCCCGCCTCAAGCCTCTAGTAGGTCACCTTCCAATACTCACTCCAAGATGTCATGGCTAAAGAATGAACATCCAATCACAAGGAAACAAGGGTTTCTTGTACAAGATGGGGGAAGTGCAGAAGGCAAAAGGGTCTTCAGACCTGATCAGGGGGAAAAAACTCAGTATAATAACCTTGCTCTATGATCTCTCCTCCTTTAGGCCTTCCCTTTGATGTCTTTTTATACCAATTCCAAACTAGTTTTTTAGTTAGGAATTGGTTGGGAACAATTGAGGCCACGGGCACTAACAGGTGATCAGCAGGTAAAACCCGCGATCTCTGCCCAAAAATAAGGAGTTTTATATTTTTTAAAGTGTTTTAATACATATACGCGGGTTGGGTATATACGAACCCGCGTATACACGCGTTTAACTCAGGGTAATGTCGCGTACAGGGAATAAAACACTGTTTTTTAGATTTTGGACCAGGTCTGGAAGGAGGGGTTGCCCTAGGCCATGAGTGCAGCATCATAAACCATAATAGTGAGATTTGGAGCTATAACAGATGCCCCCTAATATATGAGGTCAGAAGGGGTACATGATAGCCGAAATATATTAAGCAAGTACATAGAAAGGAAATCTGCCAAAAACCAAGGAGTACTTCACCAAAATTCAGCCTGCCAAGAAACAAAAGGAGATCAGAAAGAAACATCGTCTAAGGCGGGCATACCCATGCTCACAGAAATAAAAGCATGTCTACATATCAAGTACAAGCAGATCCACTAAATATACAAGTATAAATGACTAGAAAATACATAATGGATCATCTGATCATGATCGAACAAGTACATGTCTGAATATCACATATAAAACTGTCAATGATGCTGAGAAATACAACAGATCACTGATATCAAAGACTGATCCCAAGGGTACCAACTAAACATGATGGAAAAGGATGGTACTACACTGCAAACTCAGGTGCCAGCATATAAAATGTCGCCATGACTGACTGCAACATATAAGGTCGAGTGGTATCAACTAGCAGCAAGAGGAGCAACTGTCAAGTGAACCAATGAATGTTGATACAACCTGAGGTCTTCACCGACCGTCGTGGTACATTTCTACACCATGGGAATAAATGATCTGAAGTCGACCATGTGAGAAATCGTTTGATTACTGGTCATTGATGTATACCATTAACAAACGCGAGACTACTCACCGATAATAATAATGAGCGTCAAGATACCAAGTACAAACCAATAAGTGTGAATAGATGAGATGAAGTCGAACACCTGCAAGAATATATCGATCAGGAGACAATGATGGTTTCCTGCTGTTGATAGTGAAGGATCTGCTACTAATGACTACAAACCCCAAGGTACAGCCAAATGGACTCTAGATCTTTGCCCTAGAGCAATGAGTCGGAGTCGATAGGGAAAGATCTGCTAGAAGGAAGGCATTAAGGCATCCTTCATCAATCTAGTGCGAGTGTAACCCATAGGCCAATAATGTGGAAGGAATCAGACGAAAGAGATGTAGTAACCCAACCGAAGTACGTTTCTGGTGTACACAATATGTGGCTAGTGCACGACAGAAACCCTCTAAACCAACCAATAATGAAAGCCGACACAAAGGCGAGGTATCCACCAATAGGGTCAAATGGAAACCAAGGTATTGCACGAATCCCAATGTGTGATAATGTAAGTTGATGTCGAACATAAGGGAAACCACTCAGTCAAAGACCCATGATACTGATCGATGCTGAGCACAAGGTAACCTATCAATAATGAAAATAGGGCAGGGTGCAGCTCTAGGCTTGTCCTCAGAGCAAGATGTCATCGTCGATAAGGACAAGACCCACCAGCAAGAAGTCAATGGAGACCTTCTCAAACCGGCATGAGTAAAGGACCAATATAACTGATGTGATAATAGACATGACACTCACAACTAGGATGGCCGACTGAAAAATGAGTCAAGAGACACTGCAGAAAGGCCAACTCAGGATAACTTCCCTTGAACGAAAGCACGACTCAATGTGACTATATGGCAACATATGATGACTCTGTATAAGTTCGTCATGCAGGAGGCACGAACGAACCCTCCATATGATTGGAAGAGATAACCAATCAGGGGAGAACTGACTCAATAATAAGGTTAAGGCGCCTAAGTCAAACTAAATCCCGCCCAAATGGAGGAGACTTTGTTTTGAGTGCTTTGTTCAAGGGCGACATAACTGACTCTAGCTGCCAATAATAAATGCAAATACTATCCCGCTTCCACTATTTTTGGAATATTTATTTTTTTTGTCTTTTTCTATTAAGCTCGAAAAATAATAAAAGAATGCTATGGTATAGTGGAAAGAACGAGTGTCCATGGAACAGATGATCTAATTCCTGGGAATGGAACATTCCTATGCTCAATGCAAGGAGGCAAAAACTGGTCGGTGACACTCAAAGGTGTGTTCCTTCCACAGGTGGAGGTGTGTCAAGTTGCAGAAGTCAAAGGTATGCAAGGTTGATTTTGCAGTCGTCATGGTCAAAAGTTGGCTTAAACACAAGTCCAAGTGAAGCCGGCTCTAGGACAAAAGGTGCAAATGGTCAACATGCAATGCAGTAGTACAACTCAACACAAAGGAGCCTCTAGGGTATAAGGCCAGAACAAAGCGAAGAAGCTAAGAGGAATGAGTCTTCAACACATAAGTCATGGCGGGACTACAGAGGAATCCCGAGCCTACTCAAATTGAAGAAGCATGGGCGACAAATGTCAGTGAGGTGCTAACTACGATGCCCATGTAAAGGATGGCTCTACCATCATGTTATGATTTTAAAAATCGACGAGTGAAGATGGCTTAGGAACCATAACACGATGGGATCGACCCTATGGCAGATGTATCGATAGATGAAGGCTAGTATGCATGATGCAATGGAAAAATGACGTCCCTAACCTATATGCCAGTGAAAAAACGATACCTACCATGACGGGTCAATAGTCATGGAACCGTCTCAAAAAAGTCAAAAATGTCCAAAGTCCTGAAAAACAAATCATTGTCGACTTTCCAAGCTCCCAAGTTAAAAGTCACATGAGGTCAAACAAAATGAAAATTTGAAAAAATTTTGCATTTTCAAAACCTATAAAAGGGATTTTGGACTCACCATTTTTACCAATTGAGTTGGAGAGCAAATATTTGGAGCCAAAGGAGCAAATTTCCCATGTGCCAAATTCGACCGTTCAAATTCTTCAAAATCTTCCAGGTAACTCTTACAGTTAGCTTGCAATTCATTGTGGCTAGTTTTAGGATTTTCCATTGATGTTTCACCGTTGAACTATTGTTCAAAATTTCACTGCGGCGTATACGCGGGTTGATAATATGAAACTCGCGTACACGCGGGCCCTATACGCGACTGTGTATACAGTAACCCGCGTATACGTTGTGAACCAATTTTAATCAAACACTAACGGTTGAAAGTCAATTTCTTCTCAGGATGCCGATCACATGGCGTGAAAGAGAGCATGCAGCAGTGGATAATGAAGTTATGAATGATCCTGAAGCCTTGGATGCTTTACGGGGATGCGGCTTGCTCAAATTCTTCAAACTGCTGAACATGAAAGCCAATGTACGACTGCTTGAAATTCTTATTGACTATTGGGATGTCGAGGAGGAAGCCTTCATGATTGATCAAATGCCACTCAGAGTAGAAGTGAAGGATATTTATTTTATCACAGGCCTTTCCCGAAGGGGATAGGTAGTACAGTCCCGGGGTAGGACACATAGCAGTCTTACCATAGAGGACTACGTACAAATATACTGCCCAGGACATCCCAAGAAAGTTGGGAGCCAGATCTCTATTGCACATGTGGCGAGTTTATCACTGAGGATCATCCTATTCACCATAGCTCGAGTGAATGGATCGTCCTCTCTGCATCAGGCATCACGTCTCACCATGAGCGTGGCAGTGGATTGTATCACTACTGTGTTTGACTGGTGTACTCCTCTTCTGGCCAGCATGAAGAGCCAAATCACTTCTATTAAGAGGGGATAGACCAAAAACTTTGGCTACGGGACTATCTTGTGCACTTTCTTCTTCGAGAGGATTCCCGCACTCTGCCCCACGGTAGCTTCCGAGGAGATCCTGACCTAGCATTACCACCAAACACATCATTGGGTGAGATTGGTAAGGATTTTTTGATTTTATGATTTTTTTGGATTTTTCAAATATAATGATGCGTTTTGAAAAATATTTTTTGATGAGATTCAAATGAATAATATAATGATCATGATCCAGATATTGGGCCAGCACAACCAGATGGACTCCCGCGGCACAGACGACGCAACCGAGGAGCTGAAGAGGCGGCTGCTAAGACGGAACGGACTCTACACAACGTCCAGCGACACTTGACGAGACTAAGTTGTCGAGTACCGATGGCTGCTATAGAGGACCTTCCTAAGGATATGCAGTGTCATGTGGTTGGCATGCCACATGACTGGGTTTGCACTTTTCGGCGTGTAGCCAACGCGATAGTTACCTACTTGGCCGCTCATCTTGAGCCGGCGCATTAGATATGCTGGACATGATTATGGGAATTTGAGTCTCAATTTTGTATATTTTTGGACAACATATGTACACTCGAGATGCCTTATGATGATATATATATATATATTTATATATTATATATATTATATATATATATATATATATACAGTTTGACTTTTTGATGCTTGATTTTTATGATGAATGATTGATATGCCAGTCTTAATGCTTGATTAGCGATAGAATCAGCTAACCAATTATGAAATCTTGGAATATGAAAATAATTAATATAAATAAATGATCTTTGCAACAACCTCACCCTTAAATACTGGCGATATAAACATGGATCCCTTACCCGATAAATGTTATTTAATTGAGACACTATCAGTTGAGAATCGAGATAAACTACCAACGAGTCGATCTCATAAGAGATTGCCTCGGATAGTAAATTAATAACGGTAGTATACTCAGCCATATTATTTGAAGTAGGACCAATGCATGCGCCTCTTGATACCATCAATTGACCAGTTGGATAATAAAGTACCCAAGCTGCGGAAGCGAGATTCCGAGTGTGCCGGCTAGCACAATCAGCGAACCCAAAATAGACCAAGTCATCCATCAACACCTGCAATAGTAGACCAAAAGGTGCTGACATTACAAAACTCTCGATGATATATGTACAAATATACATAATATACAAAGAAGACATTGCCTAACTCCTACTTAAGCAAAGTACTTCTTTAGGTAGAGCCCATTTCGGGGCTCCGCCAGCTTGTTTCCCTCAAAATTGATTAACTCATACGACCCTTTTTCTAAAACTCGTTTAATAATGAAAGGACCGTACCACATAGCCTTAAACTTGTGTGCCCCAAAGGTGTCTTTATCTTGGTCATAGACCAAGACAAGGTCACCTTCAGAAAAGACTCGAGGATGGACATATTTATCATACTGCGTTTTGACCCTTTTCTTATGAGCCTCATTCATCGTGGCGGCATCTCGATGCTGCTCATCGAGATGTTCCAAGTGAAGGAGGTGCTCTTCGAGAATCGAAGTCTCTAGAAGGAGCTCTACAGCTAACTTAAGAGATGGAATTTCACATTCAATCGGAAAGATAGATTCCATCCCATAAACTAACTGAAAAGGTGTAAAACTAGTAGCAGTCTTTACAGAGGTCCGGTATGCCCAAAGAGTCAAATACAACATAACGTGCCAATTGGACCGATTTTTGTCGATCATCCATTGGAGTATCGTCTTAAGAGTTTTATTGACTGCCTCGACCTGTCCATTGGCCTGAGGATAATACGGAGACGAATGCTCTTGCTGGAAACCTAATTTAAGAGCCAATTCATACATCAGTTGATTCTGGAAGTGACTGCCATGATTAGTGACAATCTCTCTTGGGACACCGAATATTGAGATAAGTTGATTGAAAAGAAACAAAGCTGCTGTGTCACTATCATTTTTATAAGTGGGCATGGCCTCGGCCCACTTCGTAAAGTAGTCTACAGCCACGATAATATACTTGTGATTCACCGTTGAAGGCGGATTACAAGTTGTAAAATCAATACCCCACTTAGTAAAAGGACCGATGGTGACAACGGGAAAAAGAGGAGCATGCATCTTTTGAGTAAATATCTAAAAAGGGTGATAGCGTTTGACCGCTTCCACACAATCTTTAAAAAGTGAAGGCCAAAAATAGCCAGCACGTAAGATGCGCTGGGCTGTAGCAAGCCCCGATAGATGACCACCACAATCCCCACTGTGGCAATCATTAAGCACTGACTCTGCTTTCTCCAAGGTTAAACAGCACCAAAGGATTGAATCAACCCCTCGACGGTATAAGGTATCACCAATGATAACATAATTTTTAGCCAGGTGACGTAATTTACGACGTTAATCCTTGGAGAAAGTAGAGGGAAACTTCGAAGTCTCGAGATAGACAATGATATCTCCATACCAAGGGTCGAGTGAAGAGATGAGGAATAAATTTTCGTCGAGAAAACTTTCCTCATAAACCATATCCTCCCCACAAGGCAGCTCAGAAATTAGCTCAGTGAAAACCATGGATTTCTTAGACTTTGCAGACAAGAACTCGAGATCAAATTCTTGCAAGATGACTATCCATCTATTGTATTTGCCCCCAATCACTCGCCTACTGAGGACAAATTGAAATGGATTGACCGCCACTAAGACAAAAGTTTTGCGTAGCAAGATATAATGACGGAGCCGCTGGACAGCATGAACAGCTGCCAAAGCCAACTTCTCGACTAGAGAATAGTGAAGTTCAGGACCTATTATGCCTCGGCTCAAATAAAAAATCACATGCTTGCTGAGAGCATCGTCCTCCTGAACTAGAACCATACCAATGGTTGATTCTGTTGCAGCGAGATATAAAAGGAAGTCTCTGCCATAATCCGGTCGACTCAAAAGCGGGGTAGAGACTATTGCTTTTTTCAAAGCATCGAGCGATCATTGTGCAAAGTCATCCCATACAAATGGAACTCCTTTTCGCAGCAACCGCATGAACCCTTTAGTGATTTCGGCATAGTTTGCTATAAACCGCCTTAAGAAATTAGCCTTCCCTTGAAGACTCTGAAGTTGACGAATTGAAGATGGGAGAGGCAACCAAACTATTGCCTCAACCTTGAAGGGATCAACCCGAATCCCTTCATTTGACACAATGAACCCTAACAACCGACCAGACGTAACCGCGAAAACGCACTTGTTGGGATTCAACCGGATTTTATAAAAATGACATCACTCAAAAACCATTCGAAGGTGGCTAGGGTGATCAGTTCTCTTTCGAGAACGAGCAACGAGATCATCCAAGTACGCTTCGATGACATGCTTGATGTCGTGGAAAGCATATGACATGGCCCGCTGAAAGGTAGCTCCAGCATTTTTAAGACCAAAAGGCATCTTTCTATATACAAAGGTACCCCAGGGACATATAAAGGTTGTGTTATGTTGATCTTCAGGACAGATAGAAATTTGATTATAACCATAAAATCCATCCATGAAGGAAAAAATCTCATTACCCACACACTCGTCGATAATCTGATCAATGAATGGTGTGGGGTAATTATCTTTGGGACAAGCCTTGTTTAGGTCCCTAAAATCGATGCATACTCGGATTGTTCCTTGCTTTTTATCCACAGGGACTGGATTAGAAACCCAATTAGTAAGAGGAATAGGGTATATAAAACCCGCCTTTAGCGGCTTCTCCACTTCCGCTTTCATAGTTGCTGCTTTCCTAGGGTTAACCGGCCAAAGCCTTTGATGTACTAGTTTGGCGTTTTCATACGTCTTGATCTCATGTTGAACTATAGATGGGTCAATGCTAGGCATTTCTTCATAAGACCAAGCAAATACATCCTGAAATTCCTTGAACAGGTCGGTGTAAATTCAGATTTCTTCAGGGGGACACTCAATTCCGGTGAAGAGATTCTCGTTCATGTTAGGGTCCCTAGAGATGTTTATAGGTGTTGTTTTTGAAATCACCGACATATTACCTTCAGCACGAACGTGTGCTGGAGCCAAAGGGTTTGACATCATACAAACATCACTAGTACAGAGCTCGGAGAATCTAGATTCTAGCACTTGCAATGGAGGAAGAAAGTATGAACGATGGTGTAAATCTTCCCAAGGTCGATCTATACCCATCATTGCTTAAAGAATTGCTTCTTCCGAAGGTAATACTGAATCTAAGCAGTCCAAAGCAGAGGTAGAATCAAGGCTCCAAGCGGGAGCCACATCGCCATCTAACTCCTCTTCGGAAAAAGGAGTAGAATGGTCATTTGCAGAGTTGATGATAGACTGATATCTAAGCTTAGCTATATAGGAAATGCTATTCCATTCCCTTGTCCTTCAACTAATGTGGTCACAGGTGAAGGCAAGGTCCAAAGGTCTAAAAAATATCGAGTTCGGAAGAACTCTTCTCGAGAAGACTCCTTAGATGACAAAATGGCATTGATTTTAGCGATAGGAGAGGGAAACTCAAAAGTACCCATCAATGAGGAATACATCCCTACTCCTAGATTCTCAGTAGGCAGACGAGGGTTATCCACTAAAGGAACAATAGAGTCAGAGCTTGCTTGAGGATCAATTGGACAATAATCCAATTGATCAATCTTTACGATTTTCCCCTCATAAGGAAAGCAAATGACACGAAACAGAGTCGAAACAACGACGTCCATTTTGTATACCCAGTTCCTTCCTAGGAGGAGATTATAGTCTAGGTTAGCATCTCTGACTTCTACTTAAATATTAACAACCTTCCCCCCAACATATATAGGAAAGGCTAGGATAATTCCATGCGGCTTATGAGAATGACCATTGAATGCAGTCAAGATGGTAGGTGAAGGAACAGCCGAAGGTGATCCAATAGCCTTCCAACATGACATCAACATGACGCACATGGAAGCCCCTTCATCAATAACGGTACCAAAAATGTTAATTTTCTGGTATGTAGACTTTATTTGAAAAGCCATGTGATAAGGGAGTCACTTTTTGACATTTAACATGTCGAAAGTGAGCACTAAAGAATTAGTTGGATCAACTGCTCCAATCGCAGAAAGTAAAGCACTTCTCTGAGCCAGACACGACTGGAGAACCTCTAAAGCGGACATGGCGCACGGACTCTGAGCCAGATCTTCCACAATGGAGTAATTCTGGGCGGCCCTAGCATTAGGATTAATAGTCGCGCGTTTAGCGGAACCTTTCGGTATTCGTGGTATAGTCTCAACAGGGGGTCGCTCGATATGAAGGTCAGTACTTCTGGGAACAACCTTATCCTTGGAAGTTTCGGCTTCACCATAATCATGTGACCGAGTAGCCACATGGACGATAGAACCCATCATGAAAACATTCGATGATTTTTCCCCTTCCTAGTTGCCCCCTGCGGAGGTTCCAGGGTTTGAACTCGCACCAGCAAGAAGGTGTTACCCTTGGGGAAAAGGGTTGGTTAACACAGCTTGGGAACTAGAAGTCCCTTGCTACCCTAACAAGCACTGAGCATCTTCAATCTTGGGGCAAAGATGAGTTAAATGGTCTCCACTGCACAACTTGCATGGAAACTTGACTTTCTTTTTCGACTCATTTCTACCACCACCAGCATTATTGTCGGATTTATTTGCATCGGGCTTCCCATCCTGGTTCTTTTTCTTACCTCATCCTTTCTTTTTCCAATTGGAATTTTTATTTCCTTTGGGGATATTAGATTGGACGGCATTAATCGAAGAAGTTTGGGAAGCCGAAGGATTAGACGATGTGACTTGGTTGTTAGAAGCAGTTTGTAAATACAACTGCTGCAATTGATTCAACAAGTTCACCGTATTCGTGTCTACCGACCCAACAATACCATCTGTGTGGGGACCTGGCTTTGGCTTAGCTACATCAACCTTAGACCCAGGAGAATCTGGAAAGTACTTTTGTAGGATCCCAGACTGAGAGTAGATCAATTCTAATTGTTGGGCCCTAAAAATGGCTTTCTCCTCAGAATAGACTCCAGACATGGAGACATCCTTGGAGATCTCAGGTATTAAATATTTCAAGAACCACTCGAGACGGTACTCTAGAGGGATTTTGGCTTTAATGAGCCTCTTTCTCCATCTCCATTCCTGAATATGATCAGAAATGTGAGTTGCCCTATCCTGACGAAAAGTGGCCAGTAATTCGGTTCCGGCATCATACCGGACAGGCAACTGAAAGTGGTTCAAGAAAATATTGGCCAAGTTGGCGAATGATGTAAAGCTACCCCCAGGCAACTCTATATACCATTTGGCCGTGTTACCAGTCAAGGTGCATTTAAATAATCTCAACCTAACCGAGTCATCGATCAGGGAGTTCGATGAGAACCACAAGTGGAACGTGGTTACATGGTCACCCGGGTCCTCACCACTCTTCCCTTCGAATTTTGGAATGTCTGAAGGGAGTTTAGTTGGGACCAGAGGCTAGGCTGGATTGTACTTGATTGGGTCGTTAGTTAACTTAGTGAGATCTGGCAAGTTCAACGTTGCCAGAAACAGAAGTCTAAGAGGAGCTTGGGGATTCCACCCTGACTGGGCGGAACTCCCAAAGCTCTGAAAAGATTGGCCTAGATTTTGGAAGGCACCAGGCTGCCTGAAGTAACCAGTAGAACCCGCTGAACCAAAAGGCAAGCCTTGTGACCCAGCAAAACTCGGAGTTTGACCAACTCCGCCCTTATATCCACCATACCTAGCAAAGTTTCCTCCTAAAGGATTATAAGGAGTCGATAACCCCTGATATGGATTCCAAGCCGAAGCTAGGGGAGGAATACTTTGGAATGAACTAACCATGGTATACGACCTATTCCCATATTGGCCGAAAAATGGATTCCCAGTTCCAGCACTACTAAGCCCAGGGTTATTCCAACCTTGGAAAGGATTGCTGCTTTGTCCTAGAGAAGAAAAAGGCATGGATCCTATCGTTGGGTTGGAATGTGGTATATGACCACTTCCGAATGGAAAACCTTGGAACAAAGCCGACCCACTCATCATGGACGTGGCGGCCCCGAACGGAGCTGAAGGAATGCCCTGTGAATGGGCGCCAAATGGGAAGAATCCAGAACCAAAAGCATTGGTTTGGGAATTTCCACTCGTGGACAAAATGGAGGTGGACCAACAAAAGACGTGCTAGAAAAAGATCTGAATAAAGAGACGGAGGGGATGGAAATAGTTCCTCCCCCTTGTACAGATATGAGAGTTTGTACAGTCGTAGCACTTGTAGAAGCCATGCTTCCAGTAGTGGTCATCGAAGGTAAGCGCGTATCGTAACCTGGACTTGACGGTCTATGCATCAGAGTCCCAACATATTGTAATACGTGTGGATGACTAGATAGTAGGGGAGAATTCGGAGCCGCTAATGACTCTGAAAGTTCTTCTACCTCTATGCTACCCTCCGCTTGTAAGCGAACTCGAGAAAGAACTGGAGTGTTCCTCTCTTGTTCCATGGAAGTACCAGGCCTTGCTTGAATACTAATGCCCCCGAGAGGAGGATCAATCCCTGATGCGTCAATTGTTGTGGGACGAAACCCACCGTATTATTACCTCTGCACCTTCTCAGAGAAGGCTCTAAAATCAGTGGTGAAAGACCACGAAGTCTTCGAGACCGTCTAGGAGATCGGTCAACCACTTTGAATTTCTTGTTTAAAATCTAACTAAAGACTCAAAAAATTGCAATCTAGGCCAACTAAGAGAACAAAGCACCCACTATAAAGTACCTAAATATACAGCCAGTCAAACAACTTCCAAGTATTTCCGTTCTAGGTGATTAGGACCGGACACCAAAATATGATAAAGTGAAAAATAAGGGGCCTTCCGAAGATAGTCTGGGATGATGAGGGCCCAGGCCTATCAGCGAAGGTAACAGAGGAAGTTACGCTGACCTCCTAAAAATAGCCTGCGCCGGTGCAAGCTCCCAAGATTCGCAAGGGTTCCCTCCAGTAGTACTCTCGAGAGTGATACAATGTCGACCTCAGGTGCCACGGGATTCCCCTCCGCAACCACCTATGTAGTTCCCTAGGAGTAGCAACTATGGATACCAACTCGTCACAGAAGCCATGCGGAACAGTCATGAGGTAAGTTCAGACAAGTAGGAGAGGGGGTATCTCTCTTCCCTGTCTTCACAGACCCTCGTGCTTAACTCCCAAATCTGGAGCTTTCTTGGTCTTCCTAACACTATTGGATTTTCTCTCGTTATTCAGACTCCTATGTTTGACGTTTAAATGGCCTTGGAGAGTTATCTCTCCACTCACCTAATCCAAGGCCCTAAAACCTAAAACTTGTTGGTGTATTTAACTTAAAAGAAAAAGTTCTAGTGAATTTTAGTTAGCGCTTGATTTTAAAATGGGTTGTTCTTTAAGTCAGGGGATGATGGAAGTGAAACTAGTGGTGTTTTTTCGACGCAAAATAAATTAATAAAACCTGACTATATGCATGTGCACTTGTCTTTGTTTTTCGATGAAGAGTAATTTCTATAGGGTTCAAGGAAAACTTTTAATGAAACAAACTTTTCTTTTCTTTTCGTTAATTCACACTTCACACTCAAAAGTTAACAAAACTATGTATGCCTAAAGAGATGCAAATCTATCCTAATCCAACAACTATATGCTTGATGCAAGATTCAAAATAACTCTAAAAAAAAGAAATGAAAGTTGCTTTGCTTATCAAATTTTCATTTGCCACTTACAATGTCTAGATGGAATATGAAATACTACCATTCATTTCGTCTAAACACTAAAAACAAAACTCAAGACAAACATAAAGCACTTTCATTCACTAAAAGGAAACTAAATGAAAAACAAGTTCAAGAAAGAAAAACAAAGTCTTTCAAAAAGTTTTCTTCAAAGTAGCAACAAAAATGTCTTTTCAAAAATGCTCTCAAAAAAACTGAAACTTTGCGATTGAAACAATAAGCAACAACCACTTTTGCAAGCTGACACCATACAATGGATGAAAACTCAACAAAAACAAATGTGTTTAAAGATGCTTTTTAACAATCGAAAGCACCAATGAAAGCTTTGGCAACAAAGACCAAAAAAGATCAAAAATACAATTTCAAGAAAATATCAATTGACAACTTTCATGAAACAAAGAAGTAGATGGTCACAAAAAGCGGTTTTTTCAAGCAAACAAAAAGTCACCAAAAACCAAATCCAACATAAAGATTGATAACAATCTTTCTGCTCTGATAAATCAGAGCAGCCAAGATTCCAACAAGAAATCTTGCGTGCTTTTAGAAAAAAAACGATGACGCTTGCAAACACCAAACAAGACCAATACTCCTTACAATCAGAGAGAAATTGGAGTAAGATGCTTGCTGTAAAACAAACAACTAATACTGACAAAATGACTGTTCCAAACTGAATCAAACCACTAGAAAAACCTTCAGAGACACAAAAATTTATAAATCTTGAAAGTTGCAATATATACGCGACTGTACTTATGTGCAGATTGCGTGTATATGCGACTGTGCCTGAGGAAACCTGTGTATACGTGGGTTTACTTCAGGAAACAAGCGTATGTACGCTTCTGTAACTAAGGAAAATAACATATATGAAAGATTTCAAAAAAAATAAAAAACAAACTGAAGAAACTGGCAAAACTTAGAATTCAAGAACAGACTAGACAGTAACAACAAACCAACAAGCAACTGAGCCCTGATTGGCTTGAAAAACACCCAAACTAGGAACAACAAGAGTGTTGTCCCCAGTGGAGTCACCAATTCTATTGAGGGATTTGCTCCCCTAGGACTTTTGGGTGGAAACCCTAGCAGACTGAAAGTTGTCTAAATAGAGAAACACACATTCACACAGCCATTATGCTATAATAAGCAAATTCTAAAGTAAGAAGGGCGTACCTTAGGTCCTATGTTCGAGAAGTTCCTCAAGGGTCCAAACCCTTCTTTAAGTCCATTTCGCTCCTTTGTCTTGTAAAACAACCAATTCCAAAGAATACAGCAGTATATGGACAAAGACTTATAAAGAAATCATGTTTATGTTATAAAAGAAGAAAGTTAGTTATGAACTTTAAATAGACATTCACATATGAAATTCAAACATGAACATCATAAACATAAGGAAGAAGCATATCTGGAACTAAGACATGTTTCTTTGTTATAGACAAATAGAATGTACAAAAGGAGTAATATCACCTGAGTAACCTTTCACAAGATCCAAGCAAAGCTTCCTTCTGGATCCGTCCAGCCTCAAGCCTTTAGCATATCTCCTTCCAAGACTCACTCCATGATGCCATAACTAGTGGATGAACATCAACACACAAGGAAACAAGGGTTTCATGTACAAATGGGAGAAGTGTAGAAGGCACAAGGGTCTTCAGACCTAGTCAGAGGGAAAATCTCAGTATAATAACCTTTCTCTCTCTTCTCTCCTCCCTTAGGCCTTCCCTTTGATGTCTTTTTATACCACTCCCAAAGTAGTTTTTTAGTTAGGAGTTGGTTGGGAACAGTTGGGCCACAGGCACTAACAGGTGATTAGCAGGTAAAACCCGTGATCTCCCCCCGAAAATAAGAAGTTTTATATTTTTTTAAGTGTTTTAATACATATACTCGGGTTGGGTTTATGCCTACCCGCGTATACACGCGTTTAACTCAGGGCAATGTCGCGTACAAGGAATAAAACACTGTTTTTAAATTTTGGACCATGTCTGGAAGGAGGGGTTTCCCTAGGCCATGAGTGTAGCATCACAAACCATAATAGTGAGATTTGGAGCTATAACGATATTGTTATTGGCAATGTGTTTGTGTTCGAGCAAGAAGGAAATCTAGCATGTGCTAGATTTTTTTGACCATGTAATGTTGCTTCTAGCAATATGCTTATGTGTTTAGTAGAAGGAATGATATTGATTGTTAGCTTTAATTTGAGGAAACGATGTTTCATTACATATAATATGACTACCATATTATTTTGATTTTTGCATCTATATTACTTTCTCGTAAGTTGTGTGTTTTTGGGAAAATATAAAGTCACACTTTACATGGTTCGTCATTTTAATTACAAGTTATGATTTAATCGTTGTTGCAAAAATGATACAAGTTACAATGGAAAATATAATTTTGGCAAAAGGTGACTATTTTGATCTCCTTATTAATGATCAAGTCATTGGGCTAGGAAGGGTCAAATCTGCAGAGTCTAGAACTTATTATGTTGGAGAAAGGGTTAATGCTAGTTATGTTGCAATTTTGATAATTGATGTCACTCAACCACATTTGATTCATGATGATGTTAATGAAGGGGACATACATCCATGGAAGATTATGGATTTGAGACACGGCATAGGTAAATCAAAATATTGAAGCATGTGTTATATATTATTGATACTATAGTATTTTTTTTTTGAGTAAATATTAACCTTATTTACATTCATTTATAGGTACAAATGTTTCTTCCACATTTTCTATTGGAGACATGGTAAATCTTCTGCAACATGGATTGAAGGTGGGCGAGGGCTCCATATTCAATACAGAGCTTCGGCATAAAGTGCATGGAAAGATGGTAAAGAAAGGATGCATAGTGGTTAAAATTGAAAAGGTGTTAAAACATAATGCTCCTCTACCACATCCAACAGGATTTGAGCATACACTTGGGGGTGCATTAGAATCTTATGAAATTTGGCCAGAATCAGATTTGGAGCCTCACTGTCATGATCATGCCATAAATATTCCCTAAGATAGGGTTAGATTCATACGTGAAAAGGTTTCTCTTACACATGAATGCATTGGAACAAGCATGTGCATTGCTAAAGGAATGCTAGTTATTGTCCGTGAGTATGACATTGTTGAGGGTGAAACACTAGGTGAAATGGGTTTTGGTGTTTTTCTAGAAGAGATAGATGGAAATTGTGAGGTATGCAAAATTGGGAATAAGTCTATACACTGTTTGGTTAGGTGCCCAATAAATAAGTTGGTGGACAACAAAGGTGTGATATTAAGGGTCAAGGAAAAGTTCAAGGAGCCATCCAAAGAAATGGTGATATGGGATGTTATAGAGGACACAAATCCCTTAAACAAATGGGATGGGTACCTTTGCAATGAAAAATATATAAACTCAATTGATATGCATGTAACAAGGCCATATAAAAGGATTAAACGAGTTATGGCTACAAAAAAAAGATTGCAAAATGTCAAACAAAAATAGATGAAGAGAAAGAAGTTCGACTTTTGGCAACAGATGTATGTTGTAGAAAATATTGTCTTCAACATGTGGATAGGAAGGCCACTGTAGGTGCTAGAAGGGGTATCATACAAATAAATACAAATGGTATTAAAGAATTTGTCTTTAATTCACTAATGTCAAACACAGTCATGTCAAAGGGCCATGACCTACCACATATTACTAGAAATGTAAATGACATGAGATTTAATGGGAATATTATTTCTAATAAAGTATGGTATAAGATACATAAAATTCCTCAAAGCACATTCTATAACTACCATCATTATTTCCAACATAAAGAGATCAAATCTATTCATGGTAACACCAACACATGCAAAGCACGAGCTCACATAGTGGCAACCATAGAAATATTGCACAAAATTGTAATGGATAATTTAGATTTTTCACCAAACCAAACACATCAAGTTGAAGAAGATGGAACATCTTCTCCTTTAAGATTGCTTCCTTCGACTTAGACACATTTTTTCTTGTTAAAAGAGATCAATGAGGCTCTTCAAAAGCTCAATTACCCATCAATATCACAACAAACAATGAACAAGATCTGTAATACTAAGTTTTGAGATGTGGCATTTTCAAAGAACACCAACTTCAATAAATGTAGTGAATGTATTGTGTTGAAAGCAAAAATGAAGTCAAAAACTACAAAAGAGTTGGAAGGAAAGGCACGAGGTAGGTTGAAGAAACATAACAAGATTGTTATGTGTGGAGGATATTGCTACTATGCCCGTAGAATTATGTTAGAGTGGTTTACAAAGGAGTATTTGAGCATTATCCATGATAAAATGGACAAAACAAATACTTCAATCCCAAGGCTACGTGTCAAATCAAAATCTATTGTAGGAACAAATTTAGGATTGTCATTGACATGTATGCTTACACATGGGCATAAGGTAGGAGGTTTTGGTCATTTCTCCCTACCATTTTTCCATATGGGATCACAATTTACTATTACATCCCTTGCAAAGTGCTTAAGGGACCTTGAAGACCCACAAATGGATATTATGTATGGTGATCTACTTTATGAAAGTGGAATTTCAAGAAACGCACTTACAAATGCATTACTTGACACCTTTATTTACTCAAAATGTTAAGGGTACAAGGATTATTTTATATCTCATGGAAGTTCAAAAAGTCAAAATGTTGATTTTAAACCTCTTCCTACACATTTTTTGTTACAATTGGACAATGACGCAAGTGATAATAAGAATCACTATCTTTTCATGTTTCTATCACTTTTAGCTGCACTTGGTGTCTTCATCACTATTGAGGTTGGGTTCGTTCCCGTGGGGCACACCCATGAAGATATAGATGGAACCTATGGAAGAATGTCTTCTAACATAAAAAGTAAAGATATTTATTCTTTACCTGAAATGATGGATACATATCGCATAATTGAATAAAATCGAGTTTGTTCACTTACACCTATTGACAAGGTCTATGATTTCAAAAGTTTCCTTAATGGATACATTAAGGTGGGAAAAAATGCACTAGTTGGACATCTTAATGTCCAATACTTCCAATTTCTTATACTCAATGATGTTCCAGTACTAAGGTACAAATAATCAATTAGAGATATTGAGTGGTCAGAACGAGTTGAGTTATGGAATATAGATGATGAAGGTCGACCTATAATTCCCATAGGGAAGACATATTCCTTAGCTTCCAAACAGAATGATGTCTATTTAAAAGAACTAAAGGAAGGGATAACATCATACATAAAAATGTGGAAAGACATTATTGGGAATGAGGATTCACCAATTGTTACAAAGGAATGGAAAAATAAAGTAGTGTACTGGGAAAAAGTTCTTGATATATTAGATGGAATCTATAATGATCATAGAATAATAGATGGAAGTTATTCATCTTCTGAGGATTTGTGGCCCAAGACAACGTACATCGTTGATGTTGATCATAATGGACTCCAAGTAATCTCAAGTATTACGGATGTAGATTTTGATAATGTGATAGATGAACAAATATATGTTGGATCCAAATGAAACAAGCCAAAACCAACATTCAATCTGATGATTGATGTTGAGAAAGGAAAGATGTTGCTAGTTAGATCAGGAAATGAGGATGCAAGATAGATGATTTGGATGGAAAAATCCATCTTAGATATATTTAGGGATAATGAAAGTGAGAATCTTCATGTAAAGGTTGACTGGTGGAAGCCTATGTCAAGGAAATAAAATGGAAATTTTTTAGAGCAATATTAGGTACCAAATCCCGATGACACAAAACTTGGCTCTATTCCAATTAATACCATAGTGTGGGCATGGATGCCAAAGAAAGAACATTGCAAGAAGACCAAGATAAATAAATATGGTGTAGAAGCCATTCTTGATCTACTTGAGTGAATATCTTAAGAGTAGGTTTATATGATTCATGACTGCAATTTTTTTTTTAAGGATCTATTAATATACATTCAGACACACTTTTCCATATTTGCTGTATATCAAATATTCTCTTCATATTTTTTTTGAAGGAGTTTTATATTACTTAATATTTCAATGTAATCATGTGTTATACAAATTACATGAGAATGCCATAAAATATTTAAGTTTTCAAATCTTTATTTGACCAACATGACTTCCCACCATATCAAATATGAATAATCAAATTCAATAATGCACCTAAAAACATCTTATAAACTTGGTTTATTAAAACAACAGTGGAGTACCTAATTAGTATTCTATTTAGTATAAACCATTTAAACACTTAATGAATAAATGCTAGACACTTGATATAATGTTTGAGGTGAGTTTTGCTTAATTTTCCTTATTATAATTGATATAAATCAAGTTCGCTATTTTGTTGTACTCTAATTTATAAAAAATATTTTGATCATTGAACAACACAACTAGAATTATAAAATACTTCCTCTTATAGATTTTGAGGTGGTGCCAACATTGTACTAGTATAATTAATTTGTACTCAACTTAGGAAAAGTAGTTACTGTCAATTTAAAATGGTCAATAATAGTAAGAAAAACAATATTAATATATTGGTAAATAACTTTATAGGTAACATTTTTTTTAACACAATATTCACGAGTCAAATTTAATACATAAATGTAAATTTTAATGATAATAGAAATAATGTAAGGAATCTAAGTTTTAGATGAATTTTAATATGTTCTTTCCAATATAATAACCTTAAACATTACAGGAATAAAAACTAAACATTTGTAATAAATTTCTTAGACAATTTTCTCTCTTTCTTGTTGTATTTGAAAATAATCAAATTGTACTAATTTGTTACTATTCTAATTCATGATTGATTTTGATCATAAAATGATTAGTAATTGAGATGAGAGGCTCATTTTACAGCCCAATATAAGGGGTTTTTTAAGTTTGCATGTTTCGTATGTGCCCCTTTAAAATAAAAATTATGTTCTAAATAGAAAAATATAAAAATGAATATTTTGTAAAGTAATTAGAAGTAAAAAAAATGTTTGAATTAGATGTTTAAATCTTATACTTTTAAAAAATATTTATAGCGAGAGATACAGAGAAACTATTTGAAGATTTATATTAACTAATTTATGTGAATATCCACTTCATATATATCTGTATATATATAAAAAGTTTTTTTATGGTTAAAATTTTTATTTGGTCGTATATATACTAGACTATTTAGCATTCAAAAATACGGTTTCAAAAATTAAAAATAACACATTGTACTTTTCACTCTAAAAATGTTTGCATGTGAAGAAATTTGAAATTTGATCCCTACATCTACACTTAAAATGGACCTATGATGGTATATATTGGACACATTACGATGATCATTTGTCATTAAATAACTTTATACTTAATATATAACTTGCATATTAATCTATTATTCATTAAGTAAGCCTCAACCAAATTCTTTTTTAACATAAAATTACAAATAATAAATAAAAATGAATTATTCTAATACTCGCATTCAACATTTAATTTGATCCTAAAAAAATATTTTCTCTTTAACTCTGAAATGGTGCAGAATTCCTACAATAGTATGTAATGATGATGGTGATAATGATGATTATCATCCACTAAGACCAAATATGGTATATAAGAAGGTAAAAATATATTATTAAAAGTTATTTCAAATTTTATTGTTATGCTAAAAAAGAATTAAAAGAAGTGTTTAAAGATCATCATAATTTTGTTTAGTTAAACAATCAAGAAGATTGGTAGCATCACAAATATTTTGAAATTTAATTCTAATATTTTAAATTGTGCCAACATTGTCTTAGTAATAGTCATAACTTAACATATACATGATATTTACTATATCAGATTATAATTAAATGGGTTAATAATAGTTACATACAAATCATTACCTTCATAAAATAACCTTAACAAACTTCTCTTTTAATATAAACCATAAAAAATATTAAAATAGATAATGTAAGGAATCCAAGATTAAGATGTGAAATATTTTATTTTTCAAGCTTATATAAATTTGTTTTATAAAGTTTATCATGATAATTGTTACACAAAAAATGCTGAATATCAACATTAAAAATAGTGAACTAAGTGACTTTATAATTCCTCATTTTGAAAAAACTTAATCTAGTTAAAGTAATAAATAATGGTATATATTGGACACATTACTAAGATCATTTGTCATTAAATAACTTTATAATTAATATATATCTTGCATATTAATCTATTGTTCATAACGCGAGCCTCAATCAACTTCTATATCGACATAAATGTACAAATAATAAATAAAAATAAATTATGCTACTCCTCACATTCAACATTTAGTTTGATCCTAAATTTATTTTTCTCCTCAACTCTAAAATGATGCAAACTTCCTACAATAGTATGTAATTATTAAGGTGATAACGATGATTATCATCCACTAAGACCAAATATGGTAAATAAGAAGGTAAAAAGATATTACTAAAAGTTATTTTGAATTTTATTGTTATGCTCAAAAAGAATTAAAAGAAGTGCTTCAAGATCATCATAATTTTGTTTAGTTAAACAATCGGGAAGGTTGGCAGCGTCACAAATATTTTGAAATTTCATTCCAATTGAGTATAAAGTCGATGACATATGAGAGTTTCTTAATCTTCAACCATATTACTACTGTTGCAAAGGTGACAGTCTTTTAAATTGTGCCAACATTGTCTTAGCAATAATCATAACTTAGCACATACATGATATTTACTATATCAGATTATAATTAAATGGGTTAATAATAGTAACATACTCATCATTATTTTCATAAAATAACCTTAACAAACTTATCTTTTACTATAAACCATAAAATATTAAAATAGATAATGTAAGGAATCCAAGATTAAAATGTGAAAGATTTTATTTAGCAATTTTATATAAATTTGTTTTACAAAGTTTATGATGATAATTTTTACACAAAAATGGTGAATATCTACATTAAAATTAGCGAGCTAAGTGACTTTCTAATTCCTCATTTTGAAAAAACTTAATCTAGTTAAAATTCTAAATTCTAGATCCACTGAATACTTCCAAATTCAATGAAATATGTGTTCCACCTATGCTAAAATAATATACACCTCTCACATATAGGTCTTTTCTAAGAGGGAGATATACCTAGATTACTAGATACAACTATCATTCTATATATTTCATTATCACACAATATGATATATTTATACATGAAATTAGGATTAAGATTGATTGAATATCTTAGCCAATTCATTTGGTTGACATAATAAGTTGACCACACTAGAAGTAAAATTATTAACAATCATTATATAATGCTGAACAATAAATAATCAACAAAAAACAAGTAGGATTTATTATCTCCAACATTGAGAACACATAATAAGTGGGTAATGTTTTTTTTTAAACAAAGATGAGTAAGCATTTCATTAAAATATGTGCCCAAACACAACAAATACGTAGGAAATTAGATACATTAATTTTTCTAGTAGAGGGTCCTCATAGGAAGGACTGACCCAAATTACAAAAATATTATAGTGGACACTGACTATTATAGGTGATTGAAATGCATAGACTTTACAAAATTATTCAAGTAAAACAAATTTACAGTACTAGTGCATCCAAAATGAGGTGATTGAGAATCATCTAAAGCATCTTCTAGAGGTTGATTAAGGTAAAATAACATGATTCTATTGGGCCATCTAGAACCATTGTTGTCTATATTTTGGTTTTCATGACTATGGTCTGCCACTTCAACTATTCAAGCAACCAATGATGAGCATCAATTTCATCCTCTTGGGAGGTTAATCTTGATTTAACAGTTTGAAAGTCATCCAAGAGGGAAATGGAGGTTAGTATTTACTAATTAAATTTCCACTTGATGTCCATGTTGTCCAAATGAAGAGATTCTAAATATTGGGTGCACTTTCCATAAATCTTACTACTCCTTGCAGCGATAGATTTAACCTTCTTGGTTGACATTATTTGATAGTATGACTAGTGAAGCCATGAATAAGTAGGGACAGGGAGCAGGTGGTTCAAAAGTTCAATGTAAGGGGTATAGTGGGAAGTAACAAGGGAAATCATGGATCACAGACAAGTAAAATTTAACCAGAGAGAAAATTTGTAGAGTGGGTCAACATGATGCTTTACAATGCTAACAAATCCCTAAATAAAGAGACTAAGGAATAGGGAAGGCTTCCAATTACATATGAGGAGAAACAAAGAATAACTAGAAGTTAAAATAACAAAGAACACCACATGGAGGGAAGATTAATACCTGGGAGTTGGATCACCCAACAGATAAAGGCTATCTTCCACAAGATAAAACCAATGAATAGGAACTAACACACTATCGGAATTGACACAAGCCATACTAATTTGAATTAAACCCTCCGGAGATGATTGTGACATAGTTTGAAACCAGACGAGGCAATTAACCTAGTATTCATACACGTTAACATTGTATATAGACATCCAAATATCACAAATGCTACTAACAAAGCCTAGAAGTTAATTCCCCTAGATATTCTAAGATAATTCCATTTGTTTCCTCTAAGCCAACAATGGGTACCATTGAATAAAGTTGTACATAGGTTCAAAGTGTTCATACAAAGGATAATTTAGGAGGAATGAATGCACATAAGTCATTAAATAGACCTGAAACCAGGAAATCCCACATGCAATGTTTATCAAATCACCATTACACTTCATTATGGCACCCATCCTAGATACCATTAATAATCCTGGTGAATGGTTAGGTTGATATTGAGTATGTTGTCCTACCTCATATCTTAATGTGTGAAAATCACTTGGGATAATTTTCATTACATGGGTCACGTCCTCACTAGAAGCCACAACAAACTACATTAACCACCATCTTTTTTTATCATGGGCACTAGTATTTAGCCCATTAGATGGAATGGGGAAGCATAGAGAGGGGATCCCAATAATATACATCATAACAAAAAGTGTTGGCAGGTGGGGGGAAGGGGAGATCATGAGACACTAATCCATTCTAAGGAGCCATTTATTTCAGTCTAGCTTGCTTTTATAAGGAGAGCAAGATTAGCATGTTTATCTAGTTCCAAATTTTTGCATTTAAGGACATTAAATAAGGACTTGAGGGGGAAGATATATAGGGAATGAGTAATTATTTGAAGGATAATCTTGAGATGACCATATTTAGGGAAGGAACCTTTGCACAAATTTTGTATTGTGAGGAGAGAGCCCCCAACGGTTATGATTTTAGAGATATCCATATCATTCGCCAAATTTAATCTATGAAATAGGATATACATTTCATCTTGATTATTGTTCATCTTCCCAAGTCCCCAGGAGTACTTAATAGTTCATTTTCCATCGATGTTAAAGAGATTCAACTCCTCCTCCTCCTACAACCCCTTAAATGGTTAATGTTATTTTGATATTATTATATTCAATCTAACATTAGATCTATAATGCCTCGAGAGGGATCAAATTCTCTAAGGGGAATCCTCCCAAAACTTGAAGAAATATTCGCACCTTAAAAGTAGTTGCACATCTCCTTCATTTTGAGAAACATAGTAATAGAATGCTTCAATAATATATTTTTTTCTTGAAATTGTAATTTTTCATCGTTTAAATTTCATTTGTAATGCCTAAAGGAATTCAACAATTTGAAAATATCATTGGGAACTTGGATTATCTAATTAAACCTACAATTCTATCAAAACATATTACTGGATTTCAAATGAAAAGGTATAACCTTAGACAAAAGCAAAACCTAAAATAGTTAAACTATACTCAATGTTTCAATCATACGAAATTTTATATTTGCTATTGCATTATTTAATATATGCAGAGTTCACATTGAAATATTTCACTCAATATGGACATTGACATATTTCATTTTCAATATTTTATTTAATCGTAAGTTGAATATATACCAAGACCAACATATATAGTGACAAAAATATTCAGAAGAAACCAAACAGTGGATATGGAGAATCCATACATCAAATAATGTCACATGCAGGGATGACAAATCATAGTATCGAAATCACTATTGTAAAGTAGAGAATACCCAAAAAGCATGGTAGATATACACTAGAATTATAGATCCTAGGGGTAAGCAAAATAAGTAGTAGATGGCAGTCTGGTCCATAGAGCTTTAGTCTATCATCCACAATGAGAATGATTCCAACAAATCTCTTCGAACACGATAGAATATCCAATGCGATTTCTGTTGATCTAGAAGACCAATAATACCCACAAAAATCGTTTCTCATTCAAAAATTGAACACACAGTGAAGGGAATTAGAAAATGGAGCCTGATTGTTTTATAGTGATCCACTATAATTAACATCTTAGAGTATGTTTATGAAATATAATTCCCAAAAATTGATACACAGACACAACAAAACACTTCATAACGATGATTGTATCACCATCAAACCATAAACAACATAACCTAAGTGGTCAGAGCAACTAGATCTTGTTTGTGACTACGTTGAGAAAATGTCCTCTTACTAATTTAAAGATCCTTTTGACCTATATCATCGATCATTCCAGAGTGCAGCTTTTCCAGGACCCTAAATTGTCCCTTAGCATTGACTTCATGTGGATTTGTTAGAGGTTTTTTGTCTACATTTCCTTTTAAAAATCTAGTGAATGAATTATTGTCCACATGTTCATGGAGAAGAGAACATATTTGCATTTGATGTGGTCCTGAGAGAAATTTTTTATTTTGTCAAGCCTGTATTCTTCACCAATGATTTGTCTGACATTGTTTTCATTCTTAGCACTATAGTTGTATATGTCATCGAGGGCTCCATTATAGGTTTAATCAGTCTTCTGGGATTGTCCAACTTTGTTATTGTCAACAATAGAGCTATCTATAGGTGGAAATGGATTTGTGTGACCGAAAGCTTCAATAATTGTATGTTTATAATGTACCCTTTGTTTGTCTACCAAGGAATATCCATCACATATTTCAATAACTTTGTCTTCCAAATGAGTATTGATAGTAAAAGGAACAGACTTCCCTATCCCATCTGGCTTGTGGAATAAATTTAGATCATCAACATAAAAAATAGCAGGATTGTCGGATTCCATGAGATAGGATCTTTTAGGATTGAACTATAAAATTAGTTGTTTCTTCACTCATATAATCATAATGCTCAAATTATTGCTTTACTCGCTTTGAAAATTTTTATTGACCTTAGACTCTAGCAAACAATGATTACTTCCATTTATTTCTTACATGATCATGATCAACAACAAAGTGCAACATGGGGGTTACATTACTCCTACTCGAACTCACAATGAAATGTTGAGGTGCCAAGTGTATTACCATGCAATTCTATAGCTCCCTTACATTCAGTGTCTGTGAAAATAGGATTAGTTTATTGAACTGTATTTCTGTGACCTCAAAATTGTATTCGGGATTTAAATTATCAGCAAGGAAAGCATGACCTTCATCATACTTTTCATTTGGTTGATGTTTTAGGATAGAAACATGGTTTCTACCTGCCTAGAACTACATATGGGTTGTATCAATGGTGGAAATATTAAAAAAATCTTCATTTCATCTGTTTATCACTTTGTCATGTAGGAAAACAACGTACAGGAATATGGGTTAGTATGCCTCATAACTATATAGTTGTTGAGTCTCAATTGTGATTATGTGATCTTGGAAGGTTTTGAGAGTATATAAAATCTTCTCAATGTATGTCCTTTCCTTGCAAGACTTGGAAAGGGGGATATACAGTCTTCTTATTAGAATGCAGAGGTTATTTGACTTTGTATAGTTGTTAATTATCTAATCATATGAAGAAAAAACAGAGCTACAAGAATACAAGTTTAAATGCCTCACAAATGTACAGTTTTTGACGCTCAACTACAACTCTAATAGCATGGAATATTTTTTGTGGAGTATATAGACTCTTCGCAATCGATGCCCTTGCATTGGAAGACCTTGATAGGGGTATATAGATTCTATCAATAGGACACATATGGCTTGAGAGTCATGTCGTATTATCCTCTGAACATCTTAATCGCTTTTATGTTAAGTAAATGGGAGTATTACGACTCCTCCATTCATTATTTAAATCATGGAAATTATACTAGTAGATTTGAGTGAGATTCTAGGTGAGGTTCTGTAAATTAGACCTACTTATCCAACTGACTGTGCTATTATTTATTCTCAAGCACCTGAGGATGTGATTCCTAATGGATGGAAATAATACCTTGTGAATTTATTAAAATCAGTCTCCTAGACATTCCTTCTTCTACTTATGTTTTGGATAACACATATCACCTGATCGTTCTAAACATTAAATCCCAATACTCAAACTCATTCCTATACCTCTTTAATAATTCTCCTTTCCAAATAGTTTGAATGATCCTAAATTCAGAGGAAAAGTACCAAACTTCCCTTCATGCAATCTCAAAACAACTCTGAGGGCCAACCCACCTTCATTGGATGAACGAAAGGTATTAGCACATCTATTTAGGGTGCATCTTTATCTGCATTTGTGGCTTCTTCAGCACAAACATACACCATAGTGATGATTCAGTTTTGTGCTTGTGCTGAGGTGAGAAATGGCATTTTATGAACAATCCTGCTCAGTGTTCCTTGAACAGAGTTTAGATTGTTATAATCCTTGTTGGCATGTGAAGGTTTGTTAGACCTTGTATATTCTCATGATGTAGATGTATTTATTAAGTTGGTGATACTGACATCTCCCTATTGACATATTTTCATTACCAAATTTCCAAATGCTATAAAAAGAAGGTTGAGCAAGGTTTCAATGAGTTAGCTCTAGTGCTTTTTTTGAGGCAGAAGCCATGCTTCTTTCAAGTCAAATTTCTAGTGCTACATTTCTTAGGGTACTTCAAGACTTGTGCTCTCTTTCTTCCTCACTTAACGAGGGAAAAGATGATTAGATACCAAATTATATATATCATGATGAAAGTGTTACTATAATCATGATTCTAAATTTAGCTATTGAACTTGTATGGCAACAACTGTGTCTTTGCATCAGTAAGATAGAAAAATGAGTCATCTTCATTGTCTAATATACCTTGTGTGAGACTTGAGTGAGATTCTGGGTGAGGTTCTGTAAATTAGACTTGCTTATCCATCTTACTATCCTATTATTTATTCTTAAACACCTCAGGATGTGATTCCTAATAGATAGAAATAATACCTTGCGAATTTATTAAAATCAGTCTCCCAGGCAGGCCTACTTCTACTTATGTTTTGGAGAACACATATCACCTTATCGTTCTAAAAAACAAAACCCAATAGCCAAACTCATTCGTATACCTCTTTAATTTTTCTCCTTTCCAAATAGGCTAAATGATCCTAAATTCAAAGGCAAATTACCAGCCTTCTCTTCATGCAATCTCAAAACAACTCTGAGGCCAACCCACCTTCATTGGATGAACAGAAGGTATTAGCACATCTATTTAGTGTGCATCTTTATGTGCATTTGTGGCTCCTTTAGCACAAGTGTACACCACAGAGATGATTCAGTTTTGTGCTTGTGCTGAGGTGAAAAATGGAATTTTATGAACAATGCTACTCAGTGTTGCTTGAACAGAGTTTATATTGTTATAATCCTTGTTGGCATCTGCAGGGTTGTCAGACCTTGTATATTCTCATGATGTAGATGTATTGATTAAGTTAGTGAAACTGGAACCTCCCTATTCATATATTTTCATAACCAAAATGCAAAATGCTATAAATACAAAAGGTTGAGCAAGGTTGTAGTGAATGAACTCTAGTGTTTTTGCTGAGGTAGAAGCCATGCTTCTTTCAAGTCAAATTTCTAGTGCTACATTTCTCAGGGTACTTCAGGACTTGTTCTCTCTTTCTTCCTCACTTAACGAGTGAAAGGATGATTAGGTAGCAACTTATAGATATCATGATGATAGTGTTATTATAATCGCAAGTCTAAATTTAGTTGTTGAACTTCTATGGCAACAACTGGGTCTTTGCATCAGTAAGATAGAAAAAATGATCATCTTCATTGTCAACTGTACCTTGTGTCTTCTGATGCTAATGGATTTTTACTCTCTCTACCACCTGGCACACAGAAGACCTTTCCAGATATTGACGTATTTTTCTAATATGTGAAAAGTTGCAACCTCATTAAATGACACTTACACAGCTAGAATACACCAGCTCTACCTCTAGAGAGATAAAATCAGCTATAGGCTCATCTGATTCCACAGTGCTCAAGATACTAGCCCATTGTAAGAGATACCTCAATGAGTTAAAGCTCAATCCATGGACCATTGAAGAGTTAGATCTCGCATTCAGTATTGTAATGAGAATATATGAAATACACCAATCTTATATATGCATGCATAAGTAACATCTGACAAATACATTTGGCAACTAGCCTTTAGTTTTTACTAGAGATGCATGAGAATATATGAAATACACCAATATTATCTATGCATTCATAAGCAACATCTGATAAACACATTTGGCATCTAGCCCTTAGTTTTTACTAGAGATGCATGAAGCATTATATAAACACAATGCAATCTTTTGGGAAGTCCATTCAAATGTGGAACATTACTATGGAAGCCAAGTTAAGCATTGAATTTCCACCTTGCATGCATATTTCATGGATTGTTGTAGTAGTGACATAAAAATGGACTAGGTCAGTTATATCATATATTTCAAACATAGTTTAGCTGGAAGAATGAAACTACCATTTAAGCTATAAACCTGACTAAATGGTCCAAACCTGAAACTGTGACCCTTCCTTGCAAATCGCATGTGCTACCAATTAATCATAGTTAAATGGTTTTAGACTCACTACGAGAGTAATCTTATGGAGGAGCTATTGATTTTGGAAGGTCACCACAGAACAAAGGCCAGTGGGTTAATCTCCTAAAACAAGGTGTTAACATAGTTTGCCAACAGGTACATTTTGCATCAGGATATCCCCTAGACTGATATCTTTTTATGAGGAAGAAAAAGCATGGAAAAATTTTGGTTAGGTAGGAATAAATCTTGTCAATTTGGTCTAGCTTGAGTGATTAAAAGAGAAGGTTGTTAGGCTCTCCACCATTTCATGGGTTGATATAGATATGAGACAAAAGAGGCTCACTCTTGAGACTTGACTAGGTCATTCATAACAGTTGTGGTGTTGGTGCCTTAACTTAGCCAGAAAATGCCAAAACTCTATTGATGCACAAAATTTATTACTAAATCTACCTGAGAGTATGCCATTGTCACTAAATATGGCATGCATGGTTTTACCAAAGAGGCCCTAAAATTTTGAACAATGAAACTTTACATTGGTATGGTCAACCTACATAGGGAGAAATGAAACGTTTTTTAATAAGATGCTAGCAAACTTGGACACTGTTGCGTGGGATTATTGCTTGGTACCTACAAATTTCACAACGACCTCTATTGGTTGAGCCAGCAGGAATTGATTTCTTTAGGTGGATCTTCCTGGTACAAATGTTCCTTTCCTTGTAAGACCTTGATATACAAATTCTTTTCAATATAATGCATATTTGTCTGTATATTTTTTTATTACGTAATCATCTAAAGGAAAACTAATTACATGAATATGGGTTAGGCTGTCTCATAACTATATATTTGTTGAGGCTCAATTGTGATTACGTGATCTTAGAATATTTTGAGAGTATATAAACTCTTCATGTATTATGATTTCTCTGGCAATGTTCTCAAGGAAACTGTTCCAAAAATAACAAAAACATATCTTTTGTCATTAAACAGAGATTTTTTTCCTTTAGAAATAGAGAGAGATTGCCTTTACAATAACTTTTTTTGTTTGTGGCATGTAAGGAGATCTTGAGAGTAATCTAGAATAGGAAAACTAGTTGGTCAGCTTGTGATAGGGTGAGTAACTACTTGGACACTAACTTTTAAGCTTCCCACATTCTTCTAAGAACATTGGATCCAGAAGTCTCGAAGGCTTCATCTACATTGATTATGTCATAGAAGTTGGAAGAACTAGAGATGTCATGGATGTGTAACTTTTAACACTATGAATATGATAGCACGTGTGTCTTTCAAGGTACATTACCAATCATAGTGAAAACAACAAATTTTACCACTAATACAGTTCATCGGACATGGATATGAATCAGGCCTAGTTAGCCTTGATTTCTTGGTAAGGAGATGAGGCTTCATGTTTTCGACCCTGTTTTCCCCAAAGAAAATTATTCTAGTAGGAAAAATTATTCATTACTTTCCCCTTTTACAAGCAAACACTTGGCAAAAAAAGGATTTCACACTTGGGTTTTTTTTGTAGGATAAAGGGAAAGGTGAGTGGGTATCCTAGTAGTAGTTACATTGGTCCTTTTAGCATTATGTCACTTTTCATATGGGTCTTCACAAGAGAGAATCACCATTACACTTTGTTGATTTGTTTTAAAACTAAACATAACATGTAATAGATTTATTTTGGAATGCAATGTTGTTGTTGGTAGTATGATTGTATTTATGCCACTTGTAAAGCTAACACACATTAAACTTCTTTCACCTTGCAATATTTTTATTGGAAATGTGCTTGTGTTTGGGCTAGAAACTATGCTAGATTTATTTTACTTTGCAATATTGTTGTTGTCAATTTGGTTGTTTATGATAAAGGGAAATCTAGCAACTGTTATATTTCCATCACCTTGGCAATGTTATTGGAAATGTTGTGCTTTTTATTGGGCTAGAAGTTGTGCTAAATTTCTTTTGCTATGAAATATTGTTGTTTTCAATTTGGTTGTTTATTATAGAAGGAAATATAACACGTGTTAGATCTCCTTCACCTTGGTAATGTGCTTTTGTTTGTGTTAGAAGGAAATATAGAATGCACTAGATTTCTTCTGGCATGAAATGTTGTTTTTGGTAGTATGCTTGTATTCATGCTACATCTAAAGCTAGAATGCATTAAATTTATTTTACCTTTCAATGTTGTTATTAGAAATGTGATTGTGTTTGTGATAGAAGTTGTTGGATTTTGTTGGATTTTTTTTGCCCTACAATGTTATTGTTGGCAATGTGCTTTTGTTTGTGCTAGAAGTAAATCAAGCGTATGCTAGATATCTTCTACACTGCAATGTTGTTTTTGGCACTGTGATTGTGTTTGTGCTACAATAAACTCTGGAATGTGTAAGATTTCTTTTACTTTGAAATGTTTTTGTGAGTAATATTCTTCTATTTATGTTAGAAGGAAATTTAGCATGTGGTGGATTTCCTTTGCCTTAGAATATTGTTATTGACAATGTGTTTGTGTTTGTGCTAGAAGGAAATCTAGAATGTGCTAGATTTATTTGACCATGTAATGTTGCTTCTAGAAATATGATTATGTTTTTAGTAAAAGGAATGATATTGATTGTTAGCTTTCATTTGAGGAAACAATATTTCATTACATATAATATGACTACCATACTATTTTAATTTTTGCATCTATATTACTTTTTTGTAAGTTGTGTGTTTTTGCGAAAATATAAAGTCACACTTTACATGGTTCATTATTTTAATTACAAGCTATGATTTAATCGTTGTTGCAAAATTGATACAAGTTACAATGGAAAATATAATTTTGGCAAAAGGTGACTATGTTGATCTCCTTATTAATGATCAAGTCATTGGGCTAGGAAGGGTTGAATCTGCAGAGTCTAGAACTTATTATGTTGGAGAAAGGGTTAATGCTAGTTATGTTGCAATTTTGATAATTGATGTCAGTCAACCACATTTGATTGATGATGATGTTAATGAAGGGGACATACATCCATGGAAGATTATGGATTTGAGACACGACATAGGTAAATCAAAATATTGAAGCATGTGTTATATATTATTGATACTATAATATTTTTTTTTTGAGTAAATATTAACCTTATTTACATTCATTTATAGGTACGAATTTTTCTTCTACATTTTCTATTGGAGACATGGTAAATCTTCTGCAACATGGATTGAAGGTGGGCGAGGGATCCATATTCAATATAGAGCTTGGGCATAAAGTGCATGGAAAGATGGTAAAGAAAGGATGCATAGTGTTTAAAATTGAAAAGGTGTTAAAACATAATGCTCATGTACCACATCCAACAGGATTTGAGCATACACTTGGGGGTGCATTAGAATCCTATGAAATTTGGCCAGAATCAGATTTGGAGCCTCACTGTCATGATCATGCCATAAATATTCCCTAAGATAGGGTTAGATTCATACGTGAAAAGGTTTCTCTTACACATGAATGCATGGGAAGAAGCATGTGCATTGCCAAAGGAATGCTAGTTATTGTCCGTGAGGATGACATTGTTGAGGGTGAAACAGTAGGTGAAATGGGTTTTGGTGTTTTTCTAGAAGAGATAGATGGAAATTGTGAGATATGCAAAATTGGGGATAAGTCTATACACTGTTTGGTTAGATGGCCAATAAATAAGTTGGTGGACAACAAAGGTGTGATATTAAGGGTCAAGGAAAAGTTCAAGGAGCCACCCAAAGAAATGGTGATATGGGATGTTATAGAGGACAAAATCCCTTAAACAAATGGGATGGGTACCTTTGCAATGAAAAATATAGAAACTCAATTGATATGCATGTAACAAGGCCATATAAAAGGATTAAACGAGTTATGGCTACAAAGTTTTTTGTAAAATGTCAAACAAAAATAGAAGAAGAGAAAGAAATTTGACTTTTGGCAACAGATGTATGTTGTAGAAAATATTGTCTTCAACATGTGGATAGGAAGGCCATTGTAGGTGCTAGAACAGGTATGAGACAAATAAATACAAATGGTATTAGAGAATTTGTCTTTAATTCACTCATGTCAAACACAGTCATGTCAAAGGGCCATGGCCTACCACATATTACTAGAAATGTAAATGACATGAGATTTAATGGGAATATTATTTGTAAGAAAGTATGGTATAAGATACATAAAATTCCTCAAAGCACATTCTATAACTACCATCATTATTTCCAACATAAACAGATCAAATCTATTCATGGTAACACCAACACATGCAAAGCACGAGCTCACATAGTGGCAACCATAGAAATATTGCACCAAATTATAATGGATAATTTAGATTTTTCACCAAACCAAACACATCAAGTTGAAGAAGATGGAACATCTTCTCCTTTAAGATTGCTTCCTTCGACCTACACACATATTTTTTTGTTAAAAGAGATCAATGAGGCTCTTCAAAAGCTCAATTACCCATCAATATCACAACTGACAATGAACAAGATCTGGAATACTAAGTTTCGAGATGTGGCATTTTCAAAGAACACCAACTTCAGTAAATGTAGTGAATGTATTGTGTTGAAAGCACAAATGAAGTCAAAAACTACAAAAGAGTTGGAAGGAAATGCATGAGGTAGATTGAAGAAACATAACAAGATTGTTATGTGTGGAGGATATTGCTACTATGCCCGTAGAATTATGTTAGAGTGGTTTCCAAAGGAGTATTTGAGCATTATCCGTGATAAAATGGACAAAACAAATACTTCAATCTCAAGGCTACGTGTCAAATCAAAATCTATTGTAGGAACAAATTTAGGTTTGTCATTGACATGTATGCTTACACATGGGCATAAGGTAGGAGGTTTTGGTCATTTCTCCCTACCATTTGTCCATATGGGATCACAATTTACTATTACATCCCTTGCAAAGTGCTTAAGGGACCTTGAAGACCCACAAATGGATATTATGTATGGTGATCTACTTTATGAAAGTGGAATTTCAAGAAACCCACTTACAAATGCATTACTTGACACCTTTATTTACTCAAAATGTCAAGGGTACAAGGATTATTTTATATCTCATGGAAGTTCAAAAAGTCAAAATGTTGATTTTAAACCTCTTCGTGCACATTTTTTGTTACAATTGGACAGTGACGCAAGTGATAATAAGAATCACTATCTTTTCATGTTTCTATCACTTTTAGATACAGTTGGTGTCTTCATCACTATTGAGGTTGGGTTCATTCCCGTGGGGCACACCCATGAAGATATAGATGGAACTTATGGAAGAATGTCTTCTAACCTAAAAAGTAAAGATATTTATTCTTTACCTGAAATGATGGATACGTATCGCATAATTGAAGAAAATCGAGTTTTTTCACCTACACCTATTAATAAGGTCTATGATTTCAAAAGTTTCCTTAATGGATACATTAAGAAGGGAAAAAATGCACTAGTTGGACATCTTAATGTCCAATACTTCCAATTTCTTATACTCAATGATGTTCCAGTACTAAGGTACAAATAATCAATTAGAGATATTGAGTGGTCAGAATGAGTTGAGTTATGGAATATAGATGATGAAGGTCGACCTATAATTCCCATAGGGAAGCCATATTTCTTAGCTTCCAAACAGAATGATGTCTATTTAAAGGAACTAAAGGAAGGGATAACATCATACATAAAAATGTGGAAAGACATTATTGGGAATGAGGATTCGCCAATTGTTACAAAGGAATGGAAAAATAAAGTAGTGTATTGGGAAAAAGTTCTTGATACATTAGATGGAATCTATAATGATCATAGAATAATAGATGGAATTTATTCATCTTCTGAGGATTTGTGGCCCAAGACAAGGTACATCGTTGATGTTGATCATAATGCACTCCAAGTAATCTCAAGTATTATTGATGGAGATTTTGATAATGTGAGAGATGAAAAAATATATGTTGGATCCAAATGAAACAAGCCAAAACCAACATTCAATCCGATGATTGATGTTGAGAAAGGAAAGATGTTGCTAGTTATAGGAAATGAGGATGGAAGAGAGATGATCTGGATGGAAAAATCCATCTCAAATATATTTAGTGATAATGAAAGTGAGAATATTCATGTAAAGGTTGACTGGTGGAAGCCTATGTCAAGCAAATACAATGGAAATTTTTTAGAGCAATATTAGGTACCAAATCCTGATGACACAAAACTTTTCTCTATTCCAATTAATACCATACTGTGGGCATGGATGCCAAAGAAACAACATTGCAAGAAGACCAAGATAAATAAATATGGTGTAGAAGCTATTCTTGATCTACTTGAGTGAATATCTTAAGAGTAGGTTTATATGATTCATGACTGCAATTTTTTTTTAAGGATCTATTAATATACATTCAGACACACTTTTCCATATTTGTTGTATATCAAATATTATCTTCATATTCTTTTTGAAGGAGTTTTATATTATTTAATATTTCAATGTAATCATGTGTTATACAAATTACATGACAATGCCATAAAATATTTAAGTTTTCAAAGCTTCATTTGACCATCATGACTTCTCACCATATCAAATATGCATAATCAAATTCAATAATGCACCTAAAAACATCTTATAAACTTGGTTTATTAAAACAACAGTGGAGTACCTAATTAGTATTCTATTTAGTATAAACCATTTAAACACTTAATGAATAAATGCTAGACACTTGATATAATGTTTGAGGTGAGTTTTGCTTAATTTTCCTTATTATAATTGATATAAATCAAGTTCGCTATTTTGTTGTACTCTAATTTATAACAAAATATTTTGATCATTGAACAACACAACTAGAATTATAAAATATTTCCTCTTATAAATTTTCTGGTGGTGCTAACATTGTACTAGTATAATTAATTTGTACTCAACTTAGGAAAAGTAGTTAGAGTCAATTTGAAATGGTCAATAATAGTAAGAAAAACAATATTAATATATTGTTAAATAACTTTATAGGTAACATTTCTTTTAACACAATCTAGTATTCACGAGTCAAATTTAATACGTAAATATAAATGTTAATGATAATAGAAATAATGTAAGAAATATAAGTTTTAGATGAATGTTAATATGATCTTTCCAATATAATATCCTTAAACATTACAGGAATAAAAACTAAACATTTGTAATAAATATCTTAGACAATTTTCTCTCTTTCTTGTTGTATTTGAAAATAATAAAATTGTACTAATTTGTTACTATTCTAATTCATGATTGATTTTGATCATAAAATGATTAGTAATTGAGATGAGAGGCTCATTTTACAGCCCAATATGCGGGGATGTGTAAGTTTTCATGTCCGTATGTGCCCCTTCAAAATAAAAAGTATGTTCTAAATAGAAAAATATAAAAATGAATATTTTGTAAAGTAATTAGAAGTAAAAAAATGTTTGAATTAGATGTTTAAATCTTATACTTTTCAAAATATTTTAGCGAGAGATACAAAGAAACTATTTGAAGATTTATGTTAACTATTTTAAGTGAATATCCACTTCATATATATATATATATAATATATAATATATATATATATATATATATATATATTATATATATATATATATATATATATATATATATTATATATATATATATATATATATATATATATATATATATATATATATATAAAGTTTTTTTATGGTTAAAATTTTTATTTGGTCGTATATATACTAGACTATTTAGCATTCAAAAATACGGTTTCAAAAATTAAAAATAACACATTGTATCATTCACTCTAAAAATGTTTGCACATGAAGAAATTTGAAATTTGATCCCTACATTTGCACTTAAAATGGACCTATGATGGTATATATTGGACACATTACTATGATCATTTGTCATTAAATAACTTTATACTTAATATATAACTTGCATATTAATCTATTATTCATTAAGTAAGCCTCAACCAAAATCATTTTTAACATAAAAGTACAAATAATAAATAAAAATGAATTATGCTAATACTCGCATTCAACATTTAATTTGATCCTAAAAAAATATTTTCTCCTTAACTCTGAAATGGTGCAGACTTCCTAAAATAGTATGTAATGATGATGGTGATAATGATGATTATCATCCACTAAGACCAAATATGGTATATAAGAAGGTAAAAATATATTATTAAAAGTTATTTCGAATTTTATTGTTATGCTAAAAAAGAATTAAAAGAAGTGTTTCAAGATCATCATAATTTTGTTTAGTTAAACAATCAAGAAGGTTGGTAGCATCACAAATATTTTGAAATTTAATTCTAATATTTTAAATTGTGCCAACATTGTCTTAGTAATAGTCATAACTTAACATATACATGATATTTACTATATCAGATTATAATTAAATGGGTTAATAATAGTTACATACAAATCATTACCTTCATAAAATAGCCTTAACAAACTTCTCTTTTAATATAAACCATAAAAAATATTAAAATAGATAATGTAAGGAATCCAAGATTAAGATGTGAAATAATTTATTTTTCAAGTTTATATAAATTTGTTTTATAAAGTTTATCATGATAATTTTTACACAAAAAATGGTGAATATATACATCAAAAATAGTGAACTAAGTGACTTTATAATTCCTCATTTTGAAAGAACTTAATCTAGTTAAAGTTCTAAATAATGGTATATATTGGACACATTACTAAGATCATTTGTCATTAAATAACTTTATAATTAATATATATCTTGCATATTAATCTATTCTTCATAAAGAGAGCCTGAATCAACTTCTATATTGACATAAATGTACAAATAATAAATAAAAATAAATTATGCTACTCCTCATATTCAACATTTAGTTTGATCCTAAATTTATTTTTCTCCTCAACTCTAAAATGATGCAAACTTCCTACAATAGTATGTAATTATTAAGGTGATAATGATGATTATCATCCACTAAGACCAAATATGGTAAATAAGAAGGTAAAAAGATATTACTAAAAGTTATTTTGAATTTTATTGTTATGCTAAAAAAGAATTAAAAGAAGTGTTTCAAGATCATCATAATTTTGTTTAGTTAAACAATCGAGAAGGTTGGCAGCGTCACAAATATTTTGAAATTTCATTCCAATATGAGTATAAACTCGATGACCTATGAGAGTTTCTTAATCTTAAACCATATTACTAGTGTTGCAAAGGTGATAGTCTTTTAAATTGTGCCAACATTGTCTTAGTAATAATCGTAACTTAGCACATACATGATATTTACTATATCAAATTATAATTAAATGGGTTAATAATAGTAACATACACATCATTATTTTCATAAAATAACCTTAACAAACTTATCTTTTAGTATAAACCATAAAAAAATATTAAAATAGATAATGTAAGGAATCCAAGATTAAAATGTGAAAGATTTTATTTAGCAATTTTATATAAATTTGTTTTACAAAGTTTATGATGATAATTTTTACACAAAAATGGTGAATATCTACATTAAAATTAGCGAGCTAAGTGACTTTCTTATTCCTCATTTTGAAAAAACTTAATCTAGTTAAAATTCTAAATTCTAGATCCACTGAATAGTTCCAAATTCAATGAAATATGTGCTCCACCTATGCTAACATAATACACATCTCTCACATATAGGTCTTTTCCAAGAGGGAGATATACCTAGATTACTAGCTCTAATATCAACTTAGAAATATTGCACAGATACAACTATCATTCTATATATTTCATTATCACACAATATGATATATTTATACATGAAATTAGGATTAAGATTGTTGGAAATAATACTGAGAGGGGGGGTGAATCAGTATTATCTAATTCTTTTAATAAATCTTCCTTATTTGTTCTTTGAATTAGTTTTGCATGTCAGTACCATAAAATAATGAGCATGAACAAAGAAAAACAGATAGTCACACCAAAGAACACAAGATGTAAGGTGGAAACCCAATGTGGGTGAAAACCACCTGCTGCAATATGTCTCTATCTTCTTTCAACTTAGAAACTCCTTTTACAATGGCTTTGTACTGGTGCAGTCCTTTACCAGTACGCAGGCTACAACCTAGAGAGCTACAACTCTCTCTCGTTTTCCAGTCTCTCCTGGAAGGGAGCTACAACCCCCTACTTCTTTTCAAGGACCACTTTTCATAAATTTTTCAAACTGGATCCATAAGCATCAAATGATCATCAAGTATAAGAGAATCACCCAGTCAACTGTAGTAACCAGATCAACAATAATAGGACCAAACCCAGAACACAACAATGATAAACAAAGATTTTAAGAGAAGTAAGCGCCCTACTCAACTGCTCGCCTGCTTACGTAAGCACCCTGCTCAATTGCTTGCCTGCTTACAGTACTCACCCTACTCAACTGCTTGCCTGCTTACAGTACGCACCCTGCTCAACTGCTCGCCTGCTTACGTACACACCCTACTCAACTGCCAGCCTGCGTACCTCGCTCTGAGTCCATTGAACTGCCTGCGGTCCTCCGCACTTGAAACCCTTCCGTGCCTGCGTACGGGCGCACCTGCAATGCTTCTGTAGTTGCGTACCGGTGCACCTAAGACCCTTCTGTGCCTGTGTATGGGCGCACCTGCAACCCTTCTGTACCTCCGTACCAGCGCACCTGAAACCCTTATGTACCTGCGTACCGGCGCACCTGAAACCCTTCTGTGCCTGCGTACGGGCGCACCTGAAATGCTTCATTCCTGCGTATGTACGCACTTTTCTCTCACTGTACCTGCGTACCTTCGGGCATAGATGATTTCAAGACTTCAAAAAGAACCCAGACAGTCAGATCTATAGATCTGAACATGCGCCGAAGAGATCTTAGTCTATCAGTAGATTCACCTTATTTAGATCTAGACCAGATCTTGCCCTCATAAGATATTCAACCAAAAACATACTAAAGCCAAAATATCTCCTTTGCTTTATATAGTAAAGCTCTTCCTTAAATCATGGATTAATACCACGGGCCGACACCATAATAACACAAAACCGTCGGCTAAAAACCAAGTGTAAAACATAAGAAACCCCACGTGTGCTTTTCTTTGCCTTGAAATGTGCGCACTGGGGGTACGCACCTCCTAAATGGGATAACTGCAGGTATGTACGCACTTTATGTAACACCGACCTGCATGTAAGCACCTTATGTAAGGTGTACCTGCGTACCCCTTATTTTCTTCAATATTTGATAGTTGAACATCAATCTTTGCTGCTGACTTGAAGTACTGTGATATATCACCTGAATGGGTTGCCATCAAGGACAACACTTTAGCCATAATGCAAACAATATCCCCCTTTGGACTTGATGGCAACCTCAAAGCTTCAACTTCATTCTCCCCCTTTGACATCAAGGGCAAAGGGTTATGCTCCCCCTAAGAATATGCTCCCCCTGAATATGAACCAGATCTGCAATGAAGAACCATAATCCACCATGAAAGAGATAGAGACATATTGCAGCTATTTCCAAGATCTCCTTCTGCACATCCTCCATAATGCCAACAATGCATTATATGCTCCCCCTGAACCTGTACCATCAATCAGAAGAGGTTCAACAATAAGATGATGTATCAACAACCCTCAGCTTTTGCCTGAGGTATTCAAAAGTGTCCCTGGGCAATGGTTTGGTGAGTATATCAGCAACTTATTCCTTAGAAGGAACGTACTCCAACTTGACTTTCTGTTCAAGCACTTGTTCCCAGAGAAAATGATACTTGATTGGTATATGCTTGGTTTTTGAATGCATAACAGGATTCTTTGAGATGCTGATTGCACTTGTGTTATCACATAAGATGGGGATAGGTGGTGTACAAGTGATTTGAAAATCCTGCAAAGTCTGCATCATCCAAAGGATTTGGGTGCAACAAGATGCAGTAGCAACATATTCCGCTTTAGCTGTAGACAAGGCAATCGAACTCTGTTTCTTGCTGAACCAAGATACTAGTCTGGAACCCATAAAGAACGCACCACCACTTGTGCTTTTCCTGTTATCCACGCTTCCGGCCCAATCTGCATCTGTATAAGAATGAAGTGTAAGATCTGTATCTCTAGGATACCATAAGCCATAATTTTGAGTCCCTTGAAGATATTTGAAAATTCTCTTTACTGCCTGAAGATGAGTCTCCTTCGGATTTGTCTGAAATCTTCCAACTATTCCAACTGCATGCATGATGTCCGGTCGAGTACCTGTCAAATAAAGTAAACTTCCAATCATAGATCTGTAGGTTGGCTGATGTACTGCTGCAGACTCATCATTTGCACTGAGACTACATCCTGTGACCATGGGTGTACATACTGGTTTTGCATCTTCCATACCATATTTCTTCAAAATCTGTTTGAGATACTTGGTTTGAGATAAAAAGATTCCTCCTTCCTTTCGTTGGATTTGCA
>APFE031626435.1:140111-159925 GCA_000404065.3 Pinus taeda | reverse complement strand
GTTAGCTCATAGCTCATCTTATCATCCTCAATCTGATGGGCAAACTGAGATAGTAAACAAATGTTTGGAAGGATATCTTCGTCGCTTTGTATCTGATAAACAGACACAATGGGTCAAATGGTTGCCTTTGACTGAATGGTGGTATAACACTTCCTTCCATACAACAACAAAAATGACCCCATTTCTGGCACTTTATGGGTATCAACCACCATCCATCACATCATATTTAAGAGAAAATTCTAAGGTTCAGGCAGTGGAACATCACATCGAACATCAACAACAAGTCCTCCAACTCTTAAAGGATAAACTCGTGTTGGCACAGAATAGAATGAAACAACAGGCAGATCAACATCGCAGTGAAATAATTTTTGATGTAGGTGATTGGGTATTCCTACGGCTACAACCATATAAGCAAACAAATGTCCCTCAAGCAAGATAAGAAGGATAATAAATTATCACCAAAGTATTATGTTCCGTACAAGGTGTTGCAAAAGATTGGTACTATGGCATACAAATTGGAGCTTCCTGCAGCTTCTCGATTGCACCCAGTTTTCCATGTTTCATGTTTAAAGAAGGTTTTAGGTGACAAGCTCCCAGTTCAAACAATATTTGCCAGAACTTGATGAGGAAGGAAAAAATTATATTGGAACCAGAAGCAGTCACAGAAACAAGAACTCGACAGCTACGAAATCGATCAATTTCAGAGTATCTTATCAAGTGGAAGAACTTATCTGCTGAAGATTCCACATGGGAGGATGAGAATTTTATACAGAAGCATCCAGAACTACTCAAGCGTTGAGGACAACACTTTTTTTAAAGGAAAGGGGCATGTTGGGTCCCCATAATACTAGTGATTACCCCATTACTATTGTAGTTGTACCCCTTATTAATATTGTTGTGCCCATATTGTTACTATTGTGCCCCATAAAAGCCCACTATTGTTATTATTGTGCCCTCACATTATTATTGTTATGTAGGCTCTGATTATGTTATGACCCCTTAGCCTCCACTATATAGAAAGGAGGTCTTTTCATTTTTATCATCGAAGAATTGTTAATTTATGTAATGTAAAGGAGGTTTCCTCCTCAAAGAGGCTGAATTCTAAGGCGTTGATCTATCTTTTCTATCTTTTCTTGAGCTGGTTTCATAACAGTCTCTATTGAATTTATGATGATGATAGCAATAAAGGATATGTATGCTCTCTACTGATATCATGATGATGATAGCTTTGATGGATAAATATGTTTCCATTGATGTTATGATGATGATAGCCATGATGGATGTGTCCCCCATGTTACCTACTTGCATTAGTTCTGGTTCATAATGAGCAATGGTGCAAATGACTAGGTGATGTGAATGATGCTATTATGACAAAGACTAACACTGAGAAACCTTGTTACTGATGATTATTGAATATGGCAGGAAACCATCATAGGCACTCGCATATGACGAGTTGACAACACCTAGTTTGATAAAAATTTATATTATTTTATCTTTGAAATTCTAAGTCAATTTTGAAACCTTCTATATATGTTTATCAATATTCTGATGATATGATAGTGATTGCAAGCATATATTAGTTGCTTGGTTGAATGACTCACATATGGGTGATGGGGTTGTACAATTGGATGGAACTACATGGGAGGGGTGGGCCAGTGTCCCTAATCTCACCCACTAGCACTCCTGCCGTGACTTGGACAAGAAAGTTTGAAACACCTTGACCTTGAAGATCACGATGTCATGAGGGCAGGTCCCAAAGTTAAGTCGCCCATGAGGATTTTATCGGGGGGCACGCATCAAGGTGAATTCCTTTATCCCTGACACCATTAGTCTCACTATAGCAGGCAACATAAAAGATGATAGTAGTCTCTGTCGTTGAACCTATACCTTCCCCTCGTAGCCACTGAATGCTTGAAGGGTAAGTGGCTTGGCACCCTTGGAACTTCAAGGGAATTTCTCGAAGGTCACGACCAACTTGGAACCCTTGGCATTACAAATAAAATGTTAGGCATGACACCCTTGGAACTTCAAGGGAAGTTCTTGAAAGGCACAACCAAACTTGGCACCCTTGGCATCACAAATAAACTAGTAGGCGTGACACCCTTGGAACTTCAAAGGAAGTTCTTGAAGGGCACGACCACACTTGGCACCCTTGGAATCATTAAAAATTAATAAATATAATCAAGATATGAAAACCAGGTAAATTCACATCAAGGGTAAATGATGTTAGAAACCGAGGTAATTGAATCAAGAATAGAACTTGGGTTAAGAGGATCATAGGAAGAAATAAAATATTTTACCTTAAAAACTCTACTCTCCCCATGTTGGAAAATATTAGGTAGATAATGTAGTTAAATTAGGTAAAAAAGAGAAAGAGGGACATAAATGTAAGGATAATTAGTAATCCTAAAATAGTTAAACCTAATTAAGGTAAGAGGATGGTGAATTAAAATAATATTAATAAATTAAATTTTAGAAAAAATTAGAGAATCTCCATGTGGCAACAACCAACATAAGAATATTCATCTAAGAGATAACTTGAGTTAAATTAGGGAGTAGATAGGGGATCAAATCTTGACTTATCAATTGACTTTAATAATGAACACAAACTAAAGAATAAAAAGGGGGATCAAGAGACAACTAGGAGAAGAAATAGGAATATTGTTGAGGTGAGGAAAAGTATTAGTTTTAAATTAAAAGTTAAGTAAATAATTTTGGAGACCCTTGATGAGAAAGTGACACATGGGTGGGTGAATAATCAAACTATTGAATTATCAAAAATAATTAATTATGCATGAAATTTCAAGTGTCACCTATGAGGACTCCTATAAAAGAAGGGGCAGGCCATGAGAAAATGAACGTTTTTTTTACTATATTGTTGGATGGATGAGACTATGTCAAAGTAGTGACTATGAGCTATAGTGAGTTTGGTGAGGTAGAGGACTTTAGAGAGGGGACTCTTGAGCCAAGAAGTGCTCTCCTCTACCAGTAAATACATTCCTCTATTGTACAACCTCATTGCAGCTCGAAGGTCCGCGGGGAAGGAGAGTACCCAAGGAGTAGGCTAGAAGGTCAACTGGTGGGTCATTGCATTTGGATCAAGCACATCGGCGTTCACACTCGGAGGCGAACGACAACAAAGGAAGACAAGTAGCGGCAAGTCAAGTATGAATCTCTTCTAGTGAACAATACCTATGTTGTATTATATTCTTTCATGACTTCTTTAAGGTTTTAGTTAAATATATGTAAATTAGATGATATGTTCAATGAAGTGAAATTCAGAGATGTGTTAAATAGTGCTTAATAAATTTGAATTCCCAATGTTATTCTCTTCGATTCTATTGTTGTATTTTTATTATGATTATAAAATAATAATAATATAGGGTTGGTCCCTACACCCTCAAATTGACTCCCATGCCTTTCTCCCATTTTTAGGCCTTAGTCAAAAGCTAGAAAGAGATTGGAGACCTCTTGGAAAACATTTTTTCATCACTACAGTTTGATTTTTGTTTTGATGGTGAATGCCTCATTTCCTTCTGTTGGCTTCTTCTTCTCTCTTGTGGCCTAGATGATTGCCTAATGGCCTCGGAGTTCTTTGTTTTGATTAGGTCTCTCTTAAGCTTTGTCATCTTAGTGTTTAGCATAATTTGTTCATTTTTTACTTCTTGTAGCAACATTCTGCATTCCTTTAGTAGTCATTCCTCCTCTTTCAGGGTCTTCTAACTGTATGGGAGTGATGAGAAATGATGAAGAGGGATGGATGATGATGCTAGGGCTCAAAGGGAGTAGTGTAGGTTTGTGAAAATGGAGAGGATGCTATGTTTGTTCTTTTTTTTTGAAGAATGAAATGAGATGGATGAATGATGAATAGATAGTGAATATAAAGTGGATGGAGGGTTTGGAGTGTGTGGTGATTTGGCCTTTGCGAAAATTTCTTATTTTAACTGTTGTCCTGATTCCTTGAAATCATCACCCTTCATAATTTGACTTTTCAATATTGCATGAGTGAAAGAGTGAGCTGCAATCAACTAGTTGAAGGTGATTGAGACTGTTCACCCATCCTTAACTTATAAAACCTTATCTCTCATGCATTGACAACAAATTTCTAACTATAATATGCTCAAGAGAAGAGGTCAAGAATATTGCATACCTGTACCTACCGGATGGTTGTTGGAGAGACATGCATGTTGCTGCTAAGTTGATGTTGATGTACAGGTGTTGGATGGTGATGTTGATGATCCTTATGCTTCTTCTAAGCTCTATAGGAGCTTATTTGACCTCTGGATCTTCATGTTGAAGATGATTGCAAATATCTGGCTACTTCATCATCATATCCCCTCAATTTTTCAGAGAAACCCATCCAATTGTGCCTTGTGAATATATTTAGTACGGGAGGGTGTTGATGAATCCTCATTGTATTGATGGGTTCCCCCTGTCATTTTTATCTGCTGGATGGAGGTTTGTATATGTCTAATACCAAATTTAAAAATTTTGTGCATACAATTCCCTTATGATGCAATCACTTTCAACAAACTAGAAAGGTTTTTCATGTTCCTTTCACTTGGAAAAATGTGGGGAAATGTAGAGCCTACCTCCTTAACATTGCTTGATGAAGCCAAACTCTATTTTTCCCTTTTAAAATTGTTCATTGCCAATCCTGTAGGTGTTGTTTTGTATCCTGTAGGATCTTAGAGAATCTTGTAGGTTTTTAGGACAACAACTTGTTTTTTCCATATCTCCCAAACGGAAGAATGGATTGACCTGAAACTTTCTGAGCATGTTTCCATCATCATTATGCACCTCCCCATAAAAAAAATGGTCAATGGATGCATGGATCTCGAGAAAAACATAAAATGGTTGAAGGTGATGGAGGTCGATTTCTGGAAAACTGTGCACTAGAATTTGTTGAAATTATTTGAACATGTTACCATCATCCATATGCATCTCTCCCTGAAACAACTTTTTAAATGGATACACGGATATCGAGAAAATACAAAAATGGTTGTAGGTGATGGAGGCCGATTTCTTGAAAATTGTGCACTGGAATTTGTTGAAATTGTTTGAGCATGTTACCATCATCCATATGCATCTCCTCCTAAAACAACTTGGCAAATGGATACATGGTTTTCAAGTTATCACAAAAACAAAATTTCTACTCTGTATTTTTGTATCCTATAGTAAAACAGAGCATCTTGTAGTTTTTTAGGACAACAAGCAAATTGAATGGTAGGAGCTTGAGAATGATGGGTGGATGGTGGAAATAGATGAGGGTAATGGATTGGCATGGCCTTGGCCTTGTTGGATCATTTGAGAAAAGTAGGAAAAAGTCAAAATTTGACTTATTTTGACTAGGTTTGACCAATTTTCCTTATGGTACCCACTTGTTCTTGTTACTTACAGATGTTGGAGAATACATGCATACATAGAGCAAGCATTTTTTTATTTTTTTTCTTTCTTTTCTATGCCTACAAGCCGCCTCAATGAGGTTTTCAACTAGTAGGTCTACCTAGGCGCCTCAAAGGAGGTTTTCACCTAAGATCTTTTTTTCTCTTTTTTTTCTTTTTTCCAACGCATTGACCACCTCATGGAGGTTTTCAATCAATGAGCCAACCTGAGGCACCTCCAAGGAGATTTTCACCTTATATTTTTATTTTTTTTCTTATTTTTCATTTTTTTTCTTCTACCCTACCCTACTTTAAAAACAAAATCACTTTCAAGTATAAAAATACTTCCAATGGAGCCATGTGCACATTAAGATGACAGACAAAATGATGTGTAGGCTTGAAATATGCTTTGACATGTACCTAGATTTCAAATACCAAATGATTTGACCTTGACAAGTTCAAGCATAGTTGAAGAAAAGAGTGATGCCCCATCTTGTTGATTTTTTGTAACCAAACCTCAATATAATGTTGGAAATACTTGGGGGGGGGGGGGAATCAGTATTCCTTTTGAATTGTTACTTTTACCAGTTAGATCACTTGTATTTAGAACACAAAATGAACCTAGGAATAAATTCTTTTATCAATATAATATTTACAATGAATCAAGTACAATGTATATAGGGCTCCAACCCTAGATGAAGACACCGATCTTCAAACTCCCAGGCTCCAACCTGTTGCCAAGCACCAACTTGGACATTTTGTGAGGCTCCAACCTCTAGGGCACCATCCTTGTCTTTTCAAGGCACCAACCTTGGATTTAGGAGCACCAACTCCAAGGACACCAATCCTACCAATTCTAAGGCACCAACCCCAAGGGATCTGACCCTATAGTTTTTCTTTGTCAAAGATTGTTTTGATTGTATTACACTACTCTCAAAATCTTCTCCACTATGTTCTATTAATCTAAAGCTTCACTTTAGTCTCCATGCTACATCATCAATGACAACCTGTATTCATGCGAAGGAGTCTTCACAACTCTTCATATTGCCCAAACAGAGTCTACAAAGTTACCTCATGATGATTTCAAATAGCCATCATGATCTCCAATAATGTCTCCAAGATTTGTTCATGCATTTCAACAAGATATCTTTGATAAGTTGCGATAAGCCCTCAATGTCTACATAAAAACAATTCTTTGTTTTCAGCCTTCTGTTCTTATGGGTGTGGTAGTTGTTTCAAGAGTGACATCTTCTCACTGCTCTTACTGTCACGATATCTTACTTCCAAGAAACAAACTGACAAACACTTCAATGATGGTGCTGTCAACTACTCCCTTCAAACGATGACAGATGAAACTTTATTTCCTTTCACAGAACTGTTCTTCAAATTGTGTTCTGTACTTCTTCCATAGATTAATTTATCACAGGTCTGAGCCTTTCAAATATTAACCCAAGCAACAAAATTGCTTCGTCCTGCAACATCCTTATGTCCTACAGGACCTTCGGCTTCCTTCCTTTTCGCTCAATCTTCGGCTTCTTATGTTCCTTCAATTTCACGAGTTGTGAACTGTTACTTCTTCTCTCTATAATCAATACCCGAGATCCACACCTTGAAGTGAAGTGTTTTAACTTGTTTTTATATGAGTTTCACCAATGACCAAAGGACACAACTATTGCAGGGAGGCCGACTTGTATATAAAAAATATATATCAGAGAGTCTTTTATCCATAGACTTGATTATTCACGGAAACCATATAAGAGCTGTTATACCCACATGGAGGTCCCCACATGCCACGTCATCACCTTTAATCCTGCAATCGCAATTTCATGAGAATCAGATCATTCCTTTAATCCCGCAATCACAATTTCATAACAATCGGAGGTTTTACAAGTGTGCACATGCTCTGTCTTCTGATGGAGCGGATGTGATATGTAATGAATTGTTTTTAATGAATCCATCAGGTCCACAATATTATCACAATCATCATTTTACCATGATATCTCGTTAAGACTTGTGATATGAAAGTTCCGATACGCGGATGCGATAATAAATTGAGTCATATTATAGTGTTGTAGTCGGGTCCGCAGTAATATCACAATCGATGTTTTAACGTGACATCCTTTAAGACTTTGCGATATGACAATTTTGATAGGCAGATGCGATGTTTCTTTAAGGTGAATTGTAATGGTCCCATGGATCCGTATATATATCACAATCACAGATTTTGAGTGTGACATTCCTGTGCATTACATAACTTCTGATGCAAAAGTTCCGGTATGGCGGATGCGATATAACAATAGAGAATATTGTTATGGAACCATTGGGTCCATAATACATATCGCAGTCGAGGTATTCAATGTGACACATAATAAAGCGATAAAGTTGTCGATATTGATTTCTCTGATGCACTATGATCTTTAAAGAGTTTTCACAGTTTATTACTATTAACTCCTCCGTTATGGCTCTTACTCTTGGGTATATGTGATAACCTGCTTCTCTTGCTTTGATAACCTGCTTCTTTGATGGCTTCAAATGAACTCTTACTCTTACTCTTTGACTTGATGATAGCTTCTCCCCTTTGGCTTCTTGCTCCTGTTGCTTTCACGGATCTACTACTTTTATTATATATATATATATATATATATATATATATATATATATATATATATATATATAAATATATATATATATATATATAATATATATATATATATATATACATATATAATATATATATATATATATATATATATATAATATATATATATATATATATATATTCAATCCACTTGGGTCCTCCATCTCATCATATCATCATATAGCAAACTTTTATCACTATGAGCATTATGGTCAATTGGCATCAATGGGAAATCATGTATCAAAGAATTTTCTATCACTAACACTTCCATATTGACATCAATGACAACCTAGATTAACATATAACTTTGATGTCCTTGGTTTTCTTACTTATCTGGATCATTCTTCATGTCTTCTTCTACCATGACCTTCAAATATTTCTCTTTTTGTTGATTGATCTCTTGAATACATGGAGGATTTGATAGTAGCCATGAGGGAGCTTTCTCGATCTCTGATTTTGATGTTTACTCTTCATCAAGTGCAACCCATGATTCTTTGATCTTCTCTTTCGAATCTTCTTTTGCTGGATGTAGTCCTTCATTGATATCAAGAGAATCTCTTTTATTCAATACTCTTCCTGAACTATGGTGAATATTATTGAGCTCAAGAGGAGATGTTTGGAAGTGTTGTACCTCAGCATTGTAAGTGGGCTAAGCTATTTCAATGTGTGGGTTTGGAAATAGTGGTACAGGTAGTTGAGTGGGAGTGTATATTTGAGATCGATGTGGATGGGGTTTTGGTGGAGGTGGAGGTGAATGGTAGGGAGAACATGGAGTTGGTTATGGAGGATATTGAGGAAAATATTAAGGATATTGTGGATGGCTCCCATAAGTTCCTTGCCAACCTTGTTGCCAAGATTGGGTTTGGGGTTGAAATGACCAATATTTCGAAGGAAAGGGTGTGTTCCAATTAATTTGAAATGGACATGCATAACCTTGAGATTGTCAATTAGGCTCTTGCATCATACTAGGTTGAATATGTTGCCATGGTCCTCTTGGAGCTACATAACATAGTTGCATTAGTGATTGACTTTTTCCATTGTCCTCTTGGTAAACTTCCTTCAACCTTGGTAATGATGGAAAATGATTAACATAATGTGATTTTGCAACAAAAATATTAGCATTTTATTTTCCTTCATCTTTCATTCTTAGCATTTCTACTTGTTTTATTAGATTGCTAATAATTTTTGTTTTAAAATCATCAAACAAATTTCCAAGTTTAGCTTGACTTACTAATCTTGATGTTGATTTTACATACTCTTGCTTTTCCTCTTGGTATGTGTTTGCATGTTTCACAAATTTCCTCAAATGATAATTGATATACATCACCTCTACTCATGATATTAAGGATATCAATCCACTCATCCCTAATTGTTCTAAGTAAGAGGGTTTTTAGTGTGTCGGATCCTAAATGATGTAGTTTTTCCCTCTTAACATTGTACATGAACCTATCTATTAGATTATCAAGGCTCTCATCTTCTCTTTGATTCATTCTAAATATTTCTTCCTTAAGATCATTATCTTTATATTTTTCTAGAAATATATTTTGCATCTCACTTCATGATCTTATTGAACTAGTCCCTAAACTCATTAACCATTTAAGAGCTCTATCATTCAATGTTGTCGGAAACAATCTCAATTTTTGAGTTTTCAATAAGTAACCATAAGGTCTACAGACAATTTCAAATTCAAAGAGAAAGGTTTCCAGATCCTCTGACCTTAGACCATGAAATTTTGGAAGGAAATATGGAGGATGTTCTTTATGTGCACACTACCATCAGTTTATTGAATGGAAAATCCGAGAGGATCTTCCTCATCATCTCCATAATTTCTTCTACATTATTTTTCATCTTCTTCTTCTACCTGAAAAAGTGAATGGTGATATGGCTCTTACTACACCATGTGATCAAATGGCGGGGTGGGTTGGTGTTGGAGAATTTTTTGTTTTTATGATTGAATGAAAACACTAATGCAATGCACTTATCTATTTTTGAAATGAAATATGACTAATGAAAATATTTTTTTTATTTTTTCAAAAAATAAAAAGAAATGAATCAACTAGGGAAGAAAACAATGCATACTTTGACACGTCCCCAACAACAGCGCCAAAAAGTGATAAGTCTCGATATTGCAACAAGAATGTTGCAACTTCTATGGCTACCGACTTTAATTATCAACACGAGGTTCATACAAACTTAAGAGGTATCAGAACTATATTTGCGGCGTACAATGTGTCATTCCTTTGCTATCATGATGTAATGGAGTGCATGTACTAAAGCCAAATCCTAAACTAATTGCAGAAAATGAACTGTTTGAAATGGAACCTTAACCTATTGCAAGAAAGAAAGTACAAGGAAAGATACTGAAATCAAATGCTAAAACACATCGTTTTCTAACTAACTACTAAGAGGCTTTGCTTCAAAAGAATGCTAAGTTAACATGTATGCAATCCTATTGTCCTAAACATGCAGATTCAAACCATCAAACTTTCTATTGTTGTGCATGTAAATGAATAAAATAAATCTGTTTTTCTTTTTGTCTTTTTTCATGTGAGAGTGTGAAAGCTAATCTATTTTTGTGATGTTCCAAGTGGCTTGGAGATGATGGTGGATGGTTGGAAGTCTTGGGAGACCTTTAGGTGACCTTTTTTGGCTTTCTGGATGTTTTCCCTCAATTCGGCCTCAAAACAGACCACTACAAGACAACCTACAGGATGTGCTAAAAACCTACAAGATACAACCGAGAGAAAAATGATGGATGTTGAGGGTGATGGAAAGATTAGGGAAGGTGTTTGTGGATGGAATGGAGTGATAAAATGCCTAGGATCACTCATAAATCAAAACCAAAGTTGGGAGATGTTTGGATTTGCTCAAAAAACTTGGAGAAGTTCCGCTATGAAATGATGAAATTGGTGAGGGTTTAATGACCAAGCAAATCAAATCCAAATTTTATGGGACAAATTTTGTTATTAACTAGGATTTATTAAGTCCCTATTCCAAGTGTAATCACTAAAAAATACCTCTGTAAACCCATGCAAAAAAATACAAATAAAAATAAAAAAACATTACTAGTCGAAAATCTAGAAATTCAAGAACTAGTGAACCAGTAAATATAAAAAATGTCTAACCAAATCAAGTGAAAATGCAATGGGAAATTTTTTATTATGAACTAGAATGTTTTTTTATCTAATGCAAGTGGAACCAATTCGATTGAAGCTTGTTAGCATGCTCTAAAAAATAGCATAAATTTATTGTTCTTTGCTAAAAAGGAGGTCTAGCAATCTAGATTTGGGAATAAGAAGACTAATCCAAGAAGCTCAATGATTACTATGAACTTCCAAAGCTTTTCCAACGATAAAATAATGATTGTGATCCTGCAAAAGAACTTACATCAACCATTTAACTCAATCCTACAACAAAAAATCACTAATACTAAATGTAGAAATAGAAAGAAATAAAAACAAAAGATGCATGTGAATAAGCAATAAAAATAAGGAAAGAAAATGATACAAAAAGACTCTGAGGTTCTTAGGATGGCCAAGCCTAAGGAAAATCAGAGACCTATGGAGGAGAATAAGATTTAGAAGCTGAACATGACACCGATATTCATTATTTTCATCAATAGAATTACATCCCTACAAGAAAATACAATGGCGCTACAAAAATACAAGCTCTCTCCACAATAACACTAAAAAAAAAAATCTCTCTAGAGGAAAATGCGACATGTTACTTATACAAAATGATTAGGAATCATTCCCCATGAATGAAGGAAGTTTTCCCCACCAAAATCCCTTGATTAGTGGATCTAGTCCCTTGATTAGTGGAACACATTCCTAGATTTTCTCAATCATTGGAGTTCCACAATTTGTGCCATAATTTCATAATATTTTGTGGATTTATCATTTATTATTTATCCTCTTGTAGTAGGGAACAAGTCCCTAAATTATCTCCTCCTCCAAATCTTCATAATTTGTCCAATATTCTCATGATATTCCACAAAGACAAATAATATTAAGCACAAATATCCAATTATTCATAAACCTTCCTAATGAATATATTAAAGTTAAAAATAAATTATCTAATGGAGAAAGAGAGGTTTAATATGTTGAAGGATGGTCATTAGCCTTAATTTATGTTTTAATTTAGAGGCATGGACCTTAATTTATTTCTGATTTTGAGGCCCATCACCCATGATTCTTTGGTCTTCTCATTTGAATCTTATTTTTATGCATGTTGTCCCTCAATGACAATAACATAATCTATTTTTTGCAATATCATTCCTGATTTAAGATGAATACCATTTAGAGCAAGAGAAAATATTTGGAAGTGTTGTGCCTCAGCATTGTAAGTGGGTTGAGCTACTTCCTTGTGTGGGTTCGAAAATGTTGGTACAGGTAGTTGAGTGGGAGTGGTTATGGTTGTGGTGGAAGTGGATGGTAGGGATAACATGGAATTGGGTATGGAGGATATTGAGGAAAATATCTAGGATATTATGGATCTCTCCCATAAGGTCCTTGCCAACCTTGTTGCCAATATTGGTTTTGAGTTGAGATGGCTAAGGTTGCCAAGGAAAGGGTGTGTTCCAATTACTTTGAGATGGATGTGCATAACCTTGAAATTGTGAATTAGGCTCTTGCATCATACTAGGTTGATTAGGCTTCCATGTTCCTCTTGGAGCTACATAAATAGCTTCGTTGGTGATTGATTTGCTCCATTTATCTCTTGGTAGACTTCCTTCAACCTTGATAATGATGGGCAATATTTAACATCATGTGATTCTGCATGGACAACACAAATATCACCTCTTATTTTTCTTCATCTTACATTCTTAATATTTCTACTTGCTAATAATTTATGTTTTAAAGTCATCAAACAAATTCCCAAGTTTAGTTTGACTTACTGATCTTGATTTTTATTTACTTACTCTTTCCCTTCTTCTTGATATGTGTTTGCATGTTTCACAAATTTCTTCAAATGATAATTGGTATACATCACCTCTACTCATTAGATCAAGGATATCAATCCACTCATCCATAATTGTTCTAAGTAAGAGGGTTTTTAGTGTGTGAGATCCTAAATGATTTAATTGTGCCCTCTTAACATTATACATGAACCTTTCTATTAGATCCTCAAGGCTCTCTTCTTCTTTTCTATTCATTCTAAATATTTCTTATTTAAGATAATGATCTTTATATTTTTCTAGAAATATCTTTTGCATATCATTCAATGATATTATCGAATTAGTACCTAAACTCATGAACAATTTAAGAGCTTTATCCTTCACTGTTGCCAGAAACAATCTCAACTTTTGAGTTTTTCGTAAGTAACCATAAGATATACAAAGGATTTCAAATTCAAAGAGAAATATTTTCAGATCCTCTGACCTTAGACCATGAAAGTTTGGAAGAAAATATGGAGGGATGTTCTCCATGTGCACACTAACATCAGTATCTTGATTGGGAAGTCCAAGAGGATCTTCCTCATTATCATCATCTTCATCCATTTCTCCTACCTTCTTTGTCACCTCTTTTTCTTCTACCTACAAAAATGAATGGTGGTGTGACTCTTACTGCAACACGTGACCAAATGGGGGGTTTTGGTGTTGGAGAATTTTTTTGAATAAGAACCTTAATGCAATGCAATTTTTTGTTCTTGAAATGAAAGATACCTAATGCAAAAAAAAAATTGCAAAAATTAAAAAGAAATGAATCAACTTGGGAAAAAAGCAATGTATAATTTGACACCTCCTTGGCAACGGTGCCAAAAAATGATGGGCCTCAGTATTGCAACCAGAATGTTGCAACTCGCAAGGTTACCAACTTTAATTATCAACCCGGAGTTTGTACAAACTAAAGCGGTATTAGAACTATATCTGCAACATACAATGTCTCCTTATTTTTTTGTCATGATGTAATGGAGTGAATGTAATGAAATCAAATCTTAAACAAATTGCATAAACGAAAATGTTACTTTGAAATGAAATTAATCCTAGGTAAGAACAACAATTTATAATTGAAATCCTAAGAACATGAATTCAAATAAATAGGCTTAAGCTACTTCTTAAAAAGGCATGCCCTAATTGGTTTTTATTCTTCCTCGGACATTTATTTGGAGCCTAGAGGTCATGATTCAAGCCTAAGACACAAAAAACAAGCTTTTTGAGCAAATCTGAGCAAGTATATAAGTGTTAGAAGAGTGCTACAGGAAGTTACGAGATTTGAAACAGGAAGATATAATTCACCAAATGACCAAAAAAATCAAATCCAAATTGGATGGGACATTTTTTTTATTGAATAGCATGTCTTAGGTCTCCATTACAAGTGAAAAAACCCAAAAATACCCCTGTTAACACATGCAAAAAATGGCAGAAAATTACTAGTCCGAAATCTAGAAATTCAAGAACTAGTGAGTTAGTTGATCTATCAAATGCCTAACCTAATCAAGTGAAAATGATATGGGGTAAAAAAATTTATTAACTTGAATTTATTTATGATATAATTCAAGTGGAATGAATTCAATTTAAACTCATTAGCATGTTCTAAAAAATAACAGAACATTACTATTGTTTTCCACAAGGGACTTCCAGAAATTTAGTTTTGGGAATAAGAAAACTAATCCAAGTAGCTCAATTATTACTACGACCTTCCAAAGTTGTTCCAAATATTAAATCATGTTTTTGATCCTGCAAAAGAACTTTCTTCAACCATTTAACCCAATCCTACAACAAGAAATCATCAATACCAAATGCAAAAATAGAAAAAAAACAATAACAAGAGATGCAAGTGAACCAAAAATGAAAAGAAGAAAAGTACATTATACAAAAGGGCTTTAAGGCTCCTGAGATGGCTAAGCCAAAGGATACTCACAGTCTTATGGAGAATACCAAGCTTTAAAAGCTAAAAATGCACCAATATTCATTATTTGAATCAATTTAATTACATCCCTGCTAAAAATGAAAGTGGGGTTGCAAAAATACAAGTTCTCTCCACAAGAAGACAAAGAAAAACCAACCCCTAGAGGAAAATTTGAATTGGTAATTATAAAAAATGATGAAGAAGAATTCTCCTTGAATGGAGGAAGCTTTCCCCTCCAAAATCCTTTAAATAATGGATCTGGTTCCCAGCACTATGAATATGCATTAAATGATAGGAAACAAATTCCTAGATTTTCTCAATCATTGGAGCTCCAGAATTTATTCATAATTTCATGATATCTTGATTTATTATCCAATTTTGATCCACCTGTAATAGGGAGTAAGTCCATAAATTATCTCTTCTTCCAAATCTTCATAATCTGCTCAATATTTTGTTATGATACAGCTCACAAAAAGATAGAAAAGATAGATCAACGACTTAAAAATCAGCCTCTTCGAGGGGGCAACCTCCTTTACATTACATAAATGAAAAAATCTTGGATGATACAAATGACAAGAACTCCTTTCTATATATAGGAGTCTAAGGGGTCCCAATACAATCATAGCCTACATAACAATAATATTGTAGGCGCACAACAATAAGAGTAGTGGTATTCTATGGGGCATAATAATAACAACATGGGGACTATATGGGAAGAATAATACAATAAGGGGGTGGCACTAATAACAATAAAGGGTTACACTAGTAGTATAGGGACCTAGCATGCCCCTCTCCTTTTAAAAGTGTTTTCTTAAACACTTGAGTAGTTATGGATGGTTCTGTATAAAATTCTCATCCTCCCATGTGGAATCTTCAGCTGTTAAGTTTTTCCACTTGATAAGATACTCTAAAATTGATTGATTATGTACCTGTCGATTTCTTGTTTTTGTGACTCTTTCCGGTTCCAATATGATTTATCCTTCCTCATCAAGTTCTGAAAATATTGTTTAAACTAGGATCTTCTCACCTATAACCTTCATTAAGCATGAAACATGGAAAATTGGGTGCACTCGAGAAGATGCAAGAAGCTCTAATTTGTATGCCATAGTACCAATCTTTTGTAACACCTTGTACGGACCATAATACTTTGGTGATAATTTATTATCTTTATTAGCTTGCTTGAGGGACATTTGTTTGTATAGTTGTAGTCGTAGAAATACTCAGTCACCTACATCAAAACTTCTTTCGCTACGATGTTGATATGCCTGTTGTTTCATGAATCTATTATGCGCTAAACTAAGGTTATTATTTAAGAGTTTGAGAACTTTTTGTTGATGCTGAATGTGATATTCCACTGCCTGAACCTTAGAATTTTATTTTAAATATGATGTGATGGACGGTGGATGGTATCCACAAAGTGCCATAAATGGAGTCGTTTTTGTTGCAGTATGGAAGGAAGTGTTATACCACCATTTATCCAGAGGCAACCACTTCACCCATTATGTCTATTTATCAGATACAAAGCAACAAAGATATCCTTCCAAACATTTGTTCACTATCTCAGTTTCCCATCAGATTGAAGATGATAAGATGAGTTATGAGCTAACTGAGTACCCAAATATTCCACCTCTTATACTCCAAAGAAAGATTTGAAGCTTTTTGCATATAATTGTTTCTCCTCAAATAGTTTGAGCACCTTGTCGACATGGTGAACATGATCCTTCCAAGACTTCTTGTATATTATTATATCATCAAAAAATACTAACACAAATTTTCTAAGGAAGGGTTTAAAATGGAATTCATCAAACCTTGAAATGTAGAAGGTGAATTGGTAAGGCTAAAATGCATGACCAAAAATTCATAATGACCCGCATGAGTTCTAAATGTTGTTTTCAGAATGTCTTCAGTCTTCATTCTGTTTTGATGATATCATGAACGAAGATCCAACTTGGTGAATTAAATTTCTCCATGTAATTCATCCAATAATTCATTAATGACAAGAATGGGAAATTTATTTTTAATAGTAAGTTTGTTGAGCTCCTTATAATCTAGACACATGTGCCATGATCGATCCTTCTTGTGTACCCATGCCACTAGATTAGAGAAAGAACTTTGACTAGGTAGGATTATACTAACCTCTAGCATTTCTGCAACCATACGTTCAATTTCTCTCTTTTGGGCATATGGATATTTGTAAGGGCTGATGTTTGGGGAAACACTTCCTGGAACCAAATCAATAGCGTGATCATGATCACAAATAGGTGGGAGGCCTTTGGGAGTCTCAAATGCCTTGAAATGATTGTCCAAAACATTTTGGAGATCTGGAGAAATAGATGGTTTCTATGTGGGAACCTCCAGTGAACATAATTGTTCAATTACACCTAGTTGTTCTTTCTTTAGAAGATTTATCATGTTGTTAGAGTTAATTATCTTTCTTGATTTCCCTTTCATTCCCCTTAATTCAACTTCCTTTCCTTCCCAAAAAAAATTCAAGAAAATTTCTTGAAAATTAAAATCTAGCATACCCAAATATTGTAGCCATTGGAACTCCTAGTACACTAGCACCATCCATTAGAATGGAAAGCATTGGACTATTCAAGACATATTCTCCCATGGATATCTTGATAATATGGTACTTTCCAGAGAAATTTATGGTTCCTCCATTTGCAACCATTACTTGACACTCTAGTGCTAGATATAGGAATCCATTCAATTCCTTAGCTATCTTACAATGAATAAAATTATGGGTACTACCCATATCAATCAACACTATTACCTTTTTCTTCTTGATATGCCCTTCTATCTTGAGAGTTTGAGGAGTGGTAATTATTGTTAATGCATTACAAGATATGGTCTGATTCATTTATGTTGGGTTGTGTTATATTCTTTCCACGACTAGCCGGGATAGTTAACCGGGGGGGTTAGAGGGGGCGAATAGCCCCCCTCTACGAGGCTCGGGGCAGCGCCCCAGGGAAAAAAAAATTGGACCCTATATTAGGTTGGGCAGACCTACCTATGATTTTTTGCATGTTTTTCGGTCCATGGTTTTGGACGCGATGGTTTTTCAGTCCATGGCATTGGATCCTTTGGCATGTATGAATATGTATTATAACATTGAAAGGAACATAATGAAAAATCAAGCTGGTAGTCCCAGTTTTAGGATTTAGGATTTATTTCCTGTGTTTTAGAATCCGTATGCAGGTAATTTTTGTACAGGGTTAAAACCTACATTTGGTATCATAGTTGTTTTGGCTTCAAGGGGACGCCTTTGTTGCTGAGGGGTTTCGCTCAGGCCTATGGTAGACCCTGTTCAGTGGGAGATCTGCGAGATCGATTCTGGTGGTGAAAGAAGATGGCGAGCAGCGGAAAGATAGAGATTGAGAAGTTCAATGGTCAGAGTTTTGAGTTGTGGAAACTCAAGATGGAGGATCTGTTGGTGGATAAAGATCAGTGAATCGCAGTAGATCTGGGTACTAAACCAACGGGAGTGACCAATGAAGAATGGAGAAGTTGGATCGAAAGGCAAAGAGCACAATATGATTGTGTGTCTCAGATTCAGTATTGTTGAATGTATCAGGGGAAGCTACGGCTAAGGCTTTGTGGGATAAGTTAGGGGCTTTGTACCAATCTAAGTCTTTGGTGAATAAATTGTTCCTACGGAAAAAAGCTATATAACCTGAGGATGAAAGATGGAGACTCAGTGACAAAGCATCTAAACGCATTTAATATTGTGGTAAGTCATTTATTATTTGTTAATATTAAAATTTTAGATGAAGATAAGTGCATCAGTTTGTTGTGTTCTCTACCAGATTCGTGGGATAGTCTGGTTAGTGCAATAGGTAGCAATGCAACTGCCTTGCAGTTTGATGAAATAGTCTCATCCTTGCTGATGGAGGAGATAAGATGGTAAAATATGGAGAGCTAGAATGGTGATGCCTTGTCTATATGAGAATGGTCCCAAAATAGAAACAAAAATAAGTCATCGAGTAGGAGATCTAAATCTAGATGGAGATCTAAATCTCTAGGAAAATTTGTAAAGGTGGTTTGTTGGAAATGCGAAAAGGAAGGGCACTACAAAAGGACTATAAATCTAAAGCTTCTAACAAAGGAAAGGCATCTGATGATGCTCCTTCTACAGAGGTGAAAACCACCTCAGATAAAGGTGGGGATGTATACTTGTCATCTTCAAGTACACATGTAGATCATGAGGCATGGTTGATTGACTTAGGTGCATCTTTTCATTTCACTTCCCATAGAGAGTGGTTCTGTGAGTATGAGAAATACGATGGTGGTGATGTCTTCTTAGGGGATGATAAGAAGGCTAGAATCCTTGGTCACGGAAAAATAAAGTTGAAGTTGCAAGGTGCAAGGGTTAGAACACTTTTGGGTGTTCTACATATTCCTGCATTGGTCAGAAATCTGATTTGTCTAAGAATGTTGAATGATGCAAGTGTAAAAATAGTGTTTGAGAAGGATACCTGTAAGATGGTTTGGGAAGCACTAGTATTGATGCGAGGAGTTTGGATTGGAACTCTGTAAAAGTTGCAAGATAGCACTGTTGTTGATGGGTGCAACAGTTCTATGGTTCCTCAAAGTGGAGCAAAAAATCTACTGGTCTCTGAAGAGAATAACATGTTGTGACATCAAATTCTTGGACATATTGGTGAGAAGGGCCTTCGAATACCTCATGGTAAAGGTATGGTAGAAGGTATGAGTAATAACTCTCTGGATTTTGATTTCTGTGAAAATTGTGTATATGGGAAACAGAATCGGGTGAGTTTTCCCTTTGGCAGTAAGAGGGCGAAACAGATATTAGAGCTTGTGCATAGTGATGTGTTTGGACCTGTGAAGGTTCCATCTCTGGGTAAGTCTATGTACTATGTATCATTTATAGATGACTTCTCAAGGAATACATGGATATATTTCCTTAAGAAGAAATCT
>APFE031626435.1:105067-132715 GCA_000404065.3 Pinus taeda | reverse complement strand
GTCCCAAGACACAAGAAGAGGAAGAGGACATGTCATGTGTTCCATATGCAAGTGCAGTCAGTAGCCTGATGTATGCAAGTGTCTGTACTAGACCAAACATTACACATGTAGTGGGAGTATTGAGCAGGTTTATGTCAAAACAAGGGAAGGAGCATTGGACAACAGTGAAGCGGGTTTTCAAGTATTTGCATGGCATTAATGATTATGGTTTGTGCTACCAAGGAAGACCAAGATTAGATAGAGTTTTGGATATTCGTGGCTTTGTTGATGAGGATTGGGCTAGAGATCCAGATCAGAGAAGATCTACAAGTGGGTATGTGTTTAACCTATTTGGAGGTGCAGTCAATTTGGATGAGTAAAAAACAATATATAGTGGCACTATCAACTACAGAGGCAGAATACATGGCAGCCACTCATGCAAGAAAGGAAGTAGTTTGGTTACAGATATTGTGTTCAAGTATGGGGTTAGTACAGGGAGCTATAAGGATATACTTTGACATCCAAAGTGCAATTTTCTTGGCAAAGAACCCTACTTACCATTCAAAGACAAAGGAAATTGATGTTCAGTACCACTTTGTGAGGGATATGATTGAAGACAAAAAAGTGTTGCTGGTAAAGGTGGACACTTTGAACAATAATGCAGATGCATTGACAAAATCTGTGAGCTTTGAGAAATTCTCTTGGTGTAGAAAAACAATGGGTGTTGCAGGGCTGGATAAATGACTAAGCTCTCTTGTGGCCCCCTATGGAAAGAAAACAAAAAGTGGAAGATTGTTGGGTTGTGTTATATTCTTTCCTCGACTATCCCACATAGTTAACCAGGGGTTTAGAGGAGGGGAAGAGCCCCCCTCGTTGTGTCGATTGCGCAGTGGGGGGGTCATAGGGGGGGAAGCAGCCCCCCCTATCCAGGGGGTTTAAGGGGGGCGGGTAGCCCCCCTCTACAGGGTCTAGGGCAGCAGCCTGGGGAAATATTTTTTGGACCCTATATTAGGTTGGGCAAACCTACCTATGGTTTTGTGCATGGTTTTCACACATGGTTTTGGATGCGATGGTTTTTCTATTCATGGTATTGGATGCTTCGGCATGTATAAATATGTATTGTAGCATAGAAAGGAACATAATGAAAAATCAATCTGGTAGTCCCAGTTTTAGGATCCAAGGGAAAATCTCTGTGTATATGTGTTTTATGTGTTATTCTCTCACATTGTTTATTTTCTGTGTTTTAGAATTTGTATGTTAGTAATTTCTGTACAGGGTTAAAACCTACAATTCCTTCTTTCTATGGGATTAGTTCTTAGTGTACATCCTCTTCTTTTGACGTTTCTTGTTCATTTTCTTGCTCCTCTTCCCCATCTATGTAAATTAATATCTTCTCAGCACACTTATGACCTTTAGTGTATCTTCTATCACAAATGTATCAAATCCCTTTTTCTATTTTGTCTCCAAATTGTTGTAGTGTCAACCTTGTAGGTGGTGAAAGGTTAGCAGAAACAACACTTCCATCTTTATAGTTGTGAGTGGTAGGCTTACTTGTTTCCATAATTTTTCTTTCCATTTTTCTAGCCAACCTGAATATCTTCTCCAATGAATCAGGTTCCCAAAGGCGAACCTCATGTTGGATGTTATCCTTTAAAGTCCCTACGAACACATCAATCATATGCTCCTCTAGAATAAATTTTACCCTTATATTCAATTTTTGGAAGTCCTCAACGTGATCCATCATTGAACCCTTTTGTTTGAGATTTATCAATTGGCTAAAAAAGGAGTTGTTTTTTGTATCCTCATAATGTGTTGTCATTTCTTCCGTAAAAATTGCCCAAGTGAAAAATTGTTTACGAGAGAAAAGTCATCGATACCATACAAACTGATTTGGCTCCAAATATAAAGTTACAATGTGTACCTTTTGTGTGTTTTGCACAATATGGAGATCGAAATATTGTTTCATCTGTAGTATCCATGTTATGATATCCTTGTCATCAAACTTCCTCATTTCAATCTTTGGAACATGGTGGATCTTCAATCCAACGTTAGAGTCTATGAAATCATGATTAACATTTCTTTTGTTCTCATCATGAGTTTCTTTTACTACACTTTTGCCATTAGTAAGCATTCCTTGTAGCAAATTTGTCAAATTTTTCTTCAAATATTCCATGTTGCCTTTAAGTTTTTCTTCTATACCATCCATCTTAACTTCCACACCCTTTGAATTCTTTCAAACTAATTTTTCAATCAAACTTATGCAAAACTTTAAAAAAATACACACATTTTTTCACTTTGTAGGAGCTTAATATCAAATCTATTGTATCTATGTAATTTGGGATCTCCAAGGTCTGAAATTGAATCCTATAGTAGCCCTATGAGTCCTCTTTCCAACCCCACAATTCTAATCAAGATTAGATTCTCCAAGGAAGAGTTATGCTAAATCTCCCATGATGACTAGATTATAGACTGGTTCAGTAGAGCAAATTTGTAAGAAGTGCCAGGTGTTATTTTTTTGACCTTAAGACCTGAAACTGATACACAAAAAACTATAGGTCGTCCTCTTTCATAATTTTTTACGAATTTTAATCTGATGCTCAGAGAGAAATTGAAGACAATTTTCCCCAGGTCACCTGTTTGGGATGTAATTCGGGAGCCTGCAAAAACCCTAAATTTCTTAGACCATATATCTGAAAATATAGTGAAACAAGATCTGAAATTCGGGTCCGAGCTTAATCAAGATTTCGTCTCAAATGGGTTTTAATTTCCGAGTAGGAACCTTCATATAACAAAAATTATAGCAAAAATTCCATGATAACATGTTTGTGATGGAACTCTGGAGCTTGCAAAAACCCTAACTTCCTCATATCATATCTATGAAAATATAGCAATACAAGATCTGAAATTCAAACCCAAGGTTAAGAAAGAATTTTTCTCAAATTGGTTTCTGTTTTAGCTCTTGAAACTTCGTATAGAAAAAGTTATATCAAAACTTCCCTGGTGACCTGTTTGGAGCAGCGAAACCCTATAATCCAAAGCTCTGATACCAAATGTTATGAAACTAGCTCACAAAAAGATAGAAAAGATAGATCAACGACTTAAAAATCAGTCTCTTCAAGGGGGAAACCTCTTTTACATTTCACAAATGAACAATTCTTAGATGATACAAATGACAAGACCTCATTTCTATATGTAGGAGTCTATGGGGTCCTAATACAATCAGAGCCTACATAACAATAATATTGTAGGGGCACAATAATAATAGTAGTGGGTTTTTATGGGGCATAATAATAAAAACATCCGGACTAGATGGGCACAATAATACAATAAGGGGGTTGCACTAATAACAATAAGGAGTTACACTAATAGTATAGGGACCTAACATATTCTCACAATATTCTACAAAAATAAATAATATTAGGCACAAATATGAAATCATTTCTAAACCTTCATAATGAACATATTAAAGCTAAAAAACATAGTTAAGTGTAGAAGGAGAGATTTAATATAGCCTTCATGTGCCTAATAAAGGTTAGATGGCCCTTAATTTTTGTCTAATTTGGAGGCCCATCACTTGCTCCTGTAAACACAAAGTTATGAGGAGTGTGTGGAGGAAAAGCATCAGGGTAGATTCAATAGGATGGTGTGTGCTTGGAATTCATATCAATGACGAAAAGGGTGGCTAATTGAACATGTGGCCAGAGGCTCTAGCTTGGAGGTAAAGAAGGATGTGAAAAAGGAAGTGTCAGGAATGTAAGTGCGGGATGACATCCCCTGACCTCACCCCAGAAATCCCACGTAGGAAAAAATATAGGTGGAGGAAACAAATGTGTCAAGATGAATGGAGTTGGGGTGACTTGGCATGGCTTGCAGTGTCAATTAGTGGTGGATTAGTGGACCAATAGCAAGAGGTATTATGACCCTACTTCACACATAATCCCGACAGTGAAACCTCTCCAGTCAACAAAGGTGCACTCTCAAGAAATCTTCAAGAAGGTCTGAGCGGGATGATGTAAAGTGGGTGCATGGCATGCCCCACACTAATGTAGATGACCATTTGTGCGGAGGTGGTCCCACCTAGCAAGTCAGTCCTCCCTAGAAGCCCCAGGAGTTTAGAATGGTGCAATAAGAAAAGCACCAAGAGGAAAAGCATTAGGATGATGTGGCACTCCAATATTAGGAAGACCAGAGGAATGGGCCCCACTCTGTTGGACGCATCTTCGGAAATTTGTTAGTGGTTCTGCTGGAACCGAAAACTGCTTCCAGCGGGTACCTACAACAAATTGGGAAAAAGTTGGGACCCTCATGTGATGACTTCGTCGTTGAAGCAAGAGGGGATCCTCCCGAGTCCTACATGATGGTTAACCGAGCATGGTTGTTTCTCTTAGCACCAAGGGAATCACATATGTCATGGGGTCACCACAGGCATGACACACGCCAATAGTATGGTACCTAGACAGAAGTGTAAGTGTCTTGTGGAGGAGGATGATCCTGGCTGGTCCAAGAGTTTGACTGCCATGCGAGTGAGTGGCAGACTGCCATGCGAGTGAGTGGCAGACTGCCACATGGCAACTAGATGATGTGGCAGGACATAATATTTGGGGGAAAATATCTCACAATTTGGAGGTCAAATTGAGGAAAAATTTTATATCACCAGATTTGTCTTGATAGATGAACATAATGGTGAAGGTTACTCTAAGTTTAGAGATGTTCGGAAAAAGTGAAAATTTGTATATCCCATTTTCATAATGGTACTTTGAGGATTGGGTATGCATAGTGAACACCTCCTATTCTAGGTTTTGGGTAAGGGGTGTTGTTACGTAGACCCCCATAGGTATAGTCGTAGAGGTTAGAATTAACCCCATGCCACATAAGTAAAAGACTAACCCAGTTATTGATTCCTCTCGGTTGAAAAAAAAAAAAAACATTTTTTAAAAAAGGAAAAAAAATAAAAATATATAAATAAAATAGTTCAAAATTTTAATTAATATATTTTTTTTAAAATTTATAGAATAAAAATAAAATTTAAAGTTATAAAATAAGAATATAAATAGTAACATTATATATGGATGTATATACTCTATGTATGTGTGTGGTGTGAATATTGTGTCCAACATTTTGGGTGTACACTCCACCCATCCTCAAGGACCAAACAAAGTAGAATGATTAGAAGAGTCTATTTTCTAATTATTCTACTTTGGTTGGTTCCTGAGGATGGGTAGAGTGCCAACACAAAACATTTGACACATAGTAAATAGATCCAGAAATAATATTACTATGATTATAGATTATGGAAGCCTACATGTTATTAAGTGTTGAGTTTTAGTGGTTTTCATAGTCATGGTATTTAGATTTTAATGTCATGGTTGAAAAATGTTTCAATTTTGACCCTAAGAAAAAAGAGATGTTGCATCACCACTTTTTCATTTCCACATGTTTATTCATATCTTTTGTAGTCATGATATTTGGTCTTTAATTCCATGATTAAAAAATGTTTGAATTTTTACCCTGAAATTAAAAATAAAATAAAATGAAACAAAATAAAAAAGAGGTGATGTTGCATAACCAGTTTTTCATTTCAACATGGTTTTTTATGTCTTTCATAATCATGATATTTGATTTTTAATTCTATGGTTAAAAATTGTTAATGTTAACCCTAAAATGAAAAAAGGGTGGTGTTGCATCACCACTTTTCAAAATCATCATGAAAATCGTGATTTGATGAGACGTCCAAAAAAACGAGAACTCAATTTAGTTCTCATTAAGTTGATAACATTGTTCAAATGGAAATGTGTCTGAGGTAAGGTAAGAAACAGTTATAAAATGTGTTTCAAAATTATTGGAAAACTCCTCTTGAGCTTCTACTAATCTAGCTACAACTCGTTGTGTTCCCCTTTCCCCTTTCTTCCTCTCCAGACACTATGAAGCATAGTATCCCATCTTATGATAACAAACACTTGACCTTAGTCAAGTTCTTCTTCTTCCTCGATTATGAGGTTGACTCGTCACCGTTTCTACTCGAACCTTTGCTCCTCATTACCTAACTTGCAAGAGTAAAGGTCTCATCATCCCCACTCTTATACTATCCTCTAGATAGAGATTTATCTCAGATCTCATTCAAGGTGAATTCATCCCACAATTTGTTCCAATTTGGTATTTTTTCTCTTGCTAGAATGCCTATCACAAATGTAGCACAGGGTATTGAGAACTTGCTCAAGGTTATCCTTACAATCTCATCATCTAGAAAATCTACCCCAACAGCTCCAAGCTCATCTCGAGCTTGTTGAATCCTCCTTGTGAGGTATGATGCCACAATATCTCACTACATCATCTTCGTATTTTTGAGTCTCTCCCTCAAAGCCGTTTTCTAATTTTGACTTTGACACACTCACATGAGTAATCCACATCTCGAGGGAACTATCCTTCCCTGATATGTGAGGAATCACAATGATCCTTCACCCCACCCATGATGATATGTATGCCCTTCATGTCTTTCAATCTTTATATTGTTAGAGTTCTAACATATGAAGGAGTTATAACATGGGTGATTCCAAACTCCCATAAGCCATTCTCTTTGAGAACCGGTGCTATCCTCTTCTTCCATGCACTGAAATTGTAGGCACCATCCAACTTGCCCTCAAACCTCAAATCAGTTGAAGCCATCCCAAAATAAATAAAAAATAAAAAAAATAAATCACTAAAAACTTAAGGATGTTACACCTTTATTGGTACAGTCTCCCTCTCTCCCTCTAAGGGTTGACCTATACCAATCACTATGGGTCCTCATTACACTCACACGAGCACCAACCATGCATCTAGCCTATTGCTCAAGTGCCTTAGTTAGTCTACCTTAGTCATTGTGTTGTTGGCACCCTACAACCCTGTGATGCAAGTAAGTTCCCTCTGCAGATAGAGACAACCTTTCCAGCCCTAGAGTGGGTCTAGTCACAGCAAGACAAAGACAATAACTAATTCCTTAAACAGTTAATCGTTGAAGAGGCCTACCTTATACTGGTGTTTGATGAATTCTTCATCACATCACTTCAACTATCGCTTTCTTCTTATTAACGAATGATTCACCTAAAACAACATATGAAAATGACAAAACACATAATAGAGCACAACAACGAACTATCTACTTATAGAGTCAAGGAACCATAAGCTATCAACATACATTTCATACATGATATAGGACATAACCATTGATTGTATTAATATAAACAATAGTAAAGCTTACAACCATGCCTTGACGTCACAAGCTTCCTTGAAGGGTCCGATCAGTATGTCTCCATAAGAATTCACTCTCAAAGGTCTCCCAGAAACACTAATGACTCTCTCTCTCACCCAAAAGCACACATATGAAACTAAGGCAATCACAACAAGACTTACTTCTTACAAAACAATTTCACACTATCAATCCACAACATGAAAGGTTATTCTCATACCTCACAAGCTATTTCTAGGGTACCAGCAATCCAAACTGTAAGCTATCAATCCAACAAACCAAGAACTAGCTAACTCCAACTAGCTGATCATAGCCATGTAAGATGCTTTTATAAGAGGAGGAGCCTCCACAAATGAGGGGAGAGGAAGCTTATCTTCATGGGAGGTTACTCAAAAGGCGGAACCACCATCTCAAATGAGGAGAGGCGAACTTCTTTGACCCAACAACTAGCTCCAAAACCACCCAGAAGCATTTTGTTTGAACTAATTCGCCATATCTGGGTTGTCGCAGGTCAAACACTGCGACTCAAATATGACATCGCAAGGTGTTAGTTCATTCTGGGCTATCGTCGTAGGAAGGATACTGATGACCTACAACGATTTTGAAACATGGGTAAAAAGGGGTCAACTTCAGGATTAATGAACTTGGGCAATCTTCTTGAGTAATATGGAAGATTTGGGCACATATTTTGGTATATGAAAAAGAGCATATGTCATTCAAGGACCGACTCTATCCAGAATCAGGGGATGCAAGGTCGGTGACAAAATATTGTGTAACAAACCCCTTAATGCCACCCTTCTTTGACAATCCCATTTCAACTACATCTCTATGGACCTATTACCTCAGTGGCCCTAACAATCAACCATTGCCTCTACATTTTTATACTTTGAGACCTTGGTTGATGGTTGTGTCATGTGTGTGCTATCAATTCCATGTGTTTCAACCTATATCTCTCACCTCTGAGTGCATACTTTGGCACTTCTTGTGTCTCATGTTCTTTGCACCCTATCAATTTTTTATTATTGTTTCCTCGACTGAACCAAAACATCATGGAGGCCCTGGAAGCTATCAATATTCCACTACAGAAGTTGTGTGTCCCTAGCAACAACTTACCCTTCCCCATTGTTAATTAATCTGATGATTTCTCCACTCAACACATGCTCGCATCAAGGCCCATGTTATCATTCACTCAAGCATTGAATTCATGTATTGTTTCATGCATATCTATAGCTTTCTACTAACCAATATCTATTCATCTATGCACAACTTCTTTTTCACTTATCCCTTGCGAAGAATACTTACCACCTAGACATTTGACCAACTTGTCTCAAAAGCTTCCCCCCGACTCCCTATTGACTGTGATTATCCACTAATTTGGTTAATCGTGTCCTGTGTCTAGCCACTGGTTGCACTAGCTTGTTAGCCACTCAACCACCAACTCTACCACTTTTTTAAAACTCTAACGTGATCTTGGAAAAAAATATATATATTAGCCCCCTCTTTGAAAAAAAAATTGCTTTAGAAACACTATACAATTGATTTCTTCACCCTTCCTTAAATAAAATTTTCACTCGTAAGATCACGACCAAAACTATCCCCAATGATCTTGTACCAAACAGACACCTGTGATTTAGAAATAAATACTCTTCAGAGTATTCACTCTAATACCACGTTATAGTTCCTACAAACCCAACACCCAAATATTAATTCTTATCAAAAAAATTGATCTACTAATTATTTGCCCAATTAGCTTCTTTTTGTCGCTGCGAAAAACACCCTCAAAAAAATTTCTTACACTTGAATTTTGGAGCCTATTGTGGATCTTAGAATTAGTCATTACATACTCACTTCTTGGTTAGTCGATGCTTTATTAAGTCTTTGAGCTTTCTTCTAGATCCTAAGTGTCAAAGTCACCGGCTCACACATGCTTAGTTTGTAACCAGTTCATGAGCGCACTCATTTACACAAGGTTGTACAGGCATATCATAGTCCATCAAGGGTATGCATGTGAGATAATCAACCCATGTCGACAGTCAATGTGCTCTTTCATTGATAGACCCTCACTTTTGGTTGTTATTGTGCTTTGTTTTGGTGAGTTCTCTGAATTGTCACTTTTTCGCGCCTTCACTTTCATGAGTGTCACTTTCATGTTTTTGATTATCGCCTTTTCTTTCTTTCAACCAAATTGGTGTCATTTTCATGTAATATTGTCTATGGCATGTGTTGTTTTCACTGTCATTCGCATGTCGCAAGTGTCGTTCACGCTTTTCTCTTTATATAACAAATGTCGTCTTTTGGCATGGGAAGTGTCGCTTATCCTACAAAGTGGAGTTTTTGCTTGTTTCAAAGGGTAAATTTTGTGTTGATAAGTCACTCTAGTCATGTATATATGTTTTATACTCATTCCCAAAGTTTTATGCACTGTCACACAAGTGTCGTCTTCGTCATTGCAAAGTGTACCGTTAGAGTCGCACATGGGGAAAATCTTTGCAATGTCATCACATTGAGGGAAGTATGTTGTTCATGTATTTTGAGTGATAAATTTGGTGTCTTCAATTGTTCTAAGTGTATGATCATGTTCACAGTTTTTCCTTGTTCACTTTGGCTCACTGATCCCACACTTAGCCTCATCCGGAAAATTTCACTCCCTTGCAACTTGACCTCACAAAGCCTTCTTGAACTGTGCATTGTGCAGTCTTAACCCCAAATCCCTGACCTTTCCTCTTGGAACTGTGCATTATGTAATCACAATGCTGAACTTTGACCCTTGAGCTCTAGAACTACAAAACGTTTTCCTCCTAGTTAGCCTTAAATGTGCACTTCACAGATTCAAGTCTCAAGCTTCCAGCCTGACACCTTAACCTGCAACTGCGCAATCCATGAGATGCTTCTCCCTCTATCACTATGCATTAGGAAAATTCAAGCCTCAAGCCTCAACCTTGAGCCCTTGAACCCCTCAACTATGTAATATCCCAGCCCTTTCTTGTTTGAACTAAGCATTGGGAAACTTCAAGCCTCAAGCCTCAACCTTCAGCCCTTGAACTCCTCAACTGCGCAATCTCACAGCCTTTTCTCTTATCTGAACTAAGCATTGGGAAAATTCAAGCCTCAATCTTGACCTCTTGAGTTCCCCAACTATGCAATCACTTAACCCAGGCCCTCAAAACTACACAATGTGTAATATCAAGCCTAAAGCCTCTAGCTTCATCCCTTTAGTCCCTCAACTGTGTATTCCCTCTTCCTAGGTCTCCAAAACTCAGCATTGCACAGTCTTAAGACTCAAGCCTCCACCCTCACTCCTTGAGTCCCTCAAACACAAAATCCCTTGACCTTCCATCCTAAACTATGCATTGCATAGTCTCAAGCCTTAGTCTCGAACTTTGGCCTCTGTAAATATGCAATCCCCGAGTCATTTACTCAATCAATCACCAGTTACATCCCCACCAAGTGATTTCATGAAGCATCTTAGGCGAGGGGTTTATCACACTGATGTCATCTTTTCATTAGTGGTTTACAGTCGCAGGTATTCTATTATGTCATGATAGGATGGTGATGAAGGAGACAAAGAAGGAGACCATGCTAGAAGATACCCTTGTAGATGAAAAGACAAGTTGATCTACGAGAGAAGATAAAGGGACATCAGTTTGCAATAGCAGTTGAATATCAAGACCAAATTGGAGACTTATTATCTTCAAGTCGTGAGGAGGAGGAAGAAGAAGAGCATGTTCCATCTTTCAAGAAGATAGAAAGGAAGTAATAGCAAAGAGTACTTGACAATGTCGTGTCATCGTGTAGTCCATGTCACCAATTTAATATCATGTCATTTCACTAGTCATCATTTTCCACATTATTTTATGGAATATGTAATTCAACATTATAAAATGTATTGTAAAAGTGAAAGTCCCAGAGTCATCCATGTAATGTGAAAAGTCATGTAGGAAGTCAAAGAGTCATGGAGAAGTCAAACAATCATGAGGGTAGTCCAAGAGTTACAAGGGAGGTGATGGTCACCTCGTTTGTTATTTGTACACTCTTATTGTACAATAAAAGGACTTTTCACCTTGGCTCCTCCCACAAGGTATCAAAGAGACAAGCTAGTTCTTTTGGGGAGCAAGTAGTGGCTCTAACACTCCACTATTAGAGCTAGTGGTGTTCGTTGTATACATGTTTCTTGTGACTTTTCCTTAATATATGAAGCATGGTGACCAGCACATCCTTCATGCACAAATTATGAATGTTCGTAAGAATGTTTATGATTCATGTTTGTTTTCACCTTTACTAGAGTAGCTTAACTATTTCGATTATTTTAGTGCTTATTGTATTGAAAATGTGTTGCAGTGGTTGCAATGCCCATCACATCTTTGTGGACTATTCCGTTGACTATTAGACCGATATCTCTCATTGTGTGTGTTTCTACGAGAGTGGTAATATTGCCTCTCTCTTAGAGACTCACTTGTTTTTCCCTCCATGGTAGAAGCACCTTGACACACCTACACTGAACATTCACCAAGAGCAATTACTTTCTATTAGAAGGCACACATGAATTCCTCTCTTGCTAACCATTAGAGCTAAGGAAAATCGTTAAGAAAATGGAAACAGTGCCTATACTCTGGATGGGGCTCCCACTCCAAACGGTGTGAGGTCTAATTGGTACTTCACATCAAGGAAACCCCCTTGGTTGACGGGTTTCGAGCACCGTCAACAAATGGCATGAGAAGGAGGGGCAGATGATAGGCTATGCCCATTAAGTCTGCTTTGAATCTCTTATTCAAAATGGCTCTTCCATAAATCATAATCCCAGGATGTTTTTCTAAATAGCTTAATCTTACCATCCCTGTAGAAGTTTTCCATAACCTATCCAAATTTAAGTTTGATGTCGAGGGTGAATTAATGCTTTTTGAACATTTGTTTCAACTTGTTTAGTTTTTCCTTTCTAATAGAATGCATTGCAAGCATGTCACGGCTAGATTGCTCACCCTCACATTTGAATGTCGCATTAATAAATGGCGTTATACATTATCTGATGCTTCTATCCATTCATTCGACCAGCATGCGAAGGAGCTTCATAAAGCATGTTATCACTCTGTATTTTCTTAATGTTGTGAAAGAAATTATAAAGGTAACCACAAAACCACTTTTGATTTTAGAATCTATCCCTTCTAAACTCATAGAGGGACCTCTCTGTCTAATTTAGATTTGTTTATAGTGGGATTTTAGAATAGATATGAGGTTCAAAATTTTGGTTTTGGATTTTTTGGTTGAGGCTACAAGGTAAGGCCATTGGGAAATGGAGTCAAAGTCTTAGAGTGATCAAGTGCATAAATATCATATCAAAAATAATACGGAAAGGTAGGCAGGTAGTTGGATCTTCAGAATTTGATGGAGTGATAGGGAGGAAAAAAGTTCAAAATCAACTAAATATAGATCAATTAAGAATTCTATATTTAATTTCAGTTGGAAAACGTATATATTTTTTAAATCCAAGACAAAGTGTAATTAAATAAGTTCAACCCATTATTTTCCTTTAACCAATAGAGGAAAAAAACACATATGAAAAAGAACAAAGATATTATAGAATTATAAGTAGAAAACACATCACCAATTAAGCCTAACACATGAATCCTCGAACATTTTCTGTATTAACGAAAAATGATCACTTTAGCTCGGTGAACAGCTTTACATCAAATGGTAGTCCTTTCTTGCAACAAGTCCCAACATTTGTACTTCGACTTGGGAAGTACTTATACAAAATTATAAAAAATTATCGAGTCAAAACCTCGAGATCTTCTACAAAATATCCTAAATTGCTTGTAACAATAGAACAAAAATATAGATAATTGAAAAGTTGTAATGATTTGGCACTATCTTTGAGGCTTGCTATTGATGAATGGGCCTGGAAAAGTGTTGTTTTTTTATTGAAGGTAAAAAAAAATTTACTCCAATATTTGACATAGCTGATCCCACCTATCTTCATCTGGAATTGGCATTTTAACCATTTTTTTGTAAGTCTCATCTACCTCGGTATATTTCTAGAAAGTTGGTTTTACCATAAAGAAATGATTGATTTCAGCTCTAATATGCAGGTCAAATTGCAAATCCTCCATCAAATCTTTTCTTGTGGTTGAGCATTTGATAGTTGAAAACTTTGATTTGTCCCAGGCTATTATGTACAATTTCTACTAATAATCTGGTAGGGTCACTAGCTTGTCTCCAAATCCCTTCAGTCCTGGAAGTCCTTTCAAATGTAATGCATTGATTTTTTTATGGAACTTATGGATGTTGGTCTCCAAGTGTTGGCACTTATTTTCCAATTGTACTAGCAAGTTCCTTTTAGTAAGGACTCTCTTGACTTCCAAGATAGTCTTTTCTCTATCTGCAATCTCAAAATCTGCTAACTCATTTTTAGTTTTAGAATTCAAAATTTTAATTAATGCGCTAGCCTCTGTCCCAAGCTGATTTTGACTCCTTCCATTAACTCCTTTGATCTTTGCACTAAGTCCTCATGTTCAAAAATTATCTCAATTGAAGGCCAGATTTATGTGATGGTCTCATTTATCTCAACCCATATGCATTCTTTAGCCTGTGCTAGTGTTTGAGCCATCACATGAGCATAATCTAGGTACTCAATCCTTTGGGATAGCCTATGATATTTCTGCAGTTCTGCTATGTATGAATTGTCTATCTTTAACTTCTGATCCTACAAAGTTTTAACTTGTGCTTTTGATCTCTCAATTTCTTGCCCTCTGATGGTCAAGTCTTCCATGGCTTTAACCAACTCATTTGAGGAATATGTTGTATGTTCTTATGTTTTTGTCGATGTACATTCTCCTACTATGGTTGCTACTGAAATAGGCATTGTTGTTAGAGGAACTATGGCTAGTTGTGATCCCTTCTCCTTTTCCTTGAGCAGTCTTTCCATCTCCACTTCCATATCCTTAATTTGGCTACTTTGTTCAATTATTATCTTGAACATTTTCTCTTTTTCTTTTTCAATCTCCCCAACTTCTTTAGTATGGGGATCCTCGGCGGAGGGAAGTTTGAGTTGTTTCCTCAATGTTGTTATGTTTGCATTTTTCCTTCTCACAATCTCTTCTGCTACTTTTACATCTTTGGGGTCATATCCCAGTTTAATTATCAGGTCCTCCAATGATTTGATCATGTTGTATTTAGCAAAATATGAAATATTTTCAAGCTTCAATTGTGATTGTATCTTGCTAAATGAGGAATGTAACTTGAAAGTTGTCATGGTAGTGTTGGTTAAAGTAGACTATACCATTTCATTAGTTTGTTTATGGAGGTCTATTTGGTCAATGGGGTGAATCTCCTCCATTAGGGGAGTTTTGAGGTCTAAAATGGACCTCCTAAGGAAATTATAAAATAATAATGGAAATAATAAAATAAGATTCGATTACATCATCAAATTTTAGAGAGAGAGAAAAAATAAAATAAAATAAATAAATTCAACTCATATTTTCAATTTATCTCCCTATGGGTTTACTCCAATTTCGATTAGAAACACTCGTTGGATACATAATTTGATTCCTTATCCAAGGATTACACATGTTGCATACTTTCAATGGACCTGGGTACACGAAAAATTAGAAATACATGAAAAAAGAGTGATTGCAATCACGTTTTTTCATGTATTTCTCATTTTTCGTGTAGCAGAGTCCAATTGGAAGTATGAAACATGGGTATTATTTGGATGAGGAATTAAAATATTGCATCCAACAAGTATTCCCACTCGAAATTTAAGTAAAACCTTAGGGAGTTAAGTTGAAAATACGAGTTGAAAAAATAGTTTTATTATTTTATTATTTTTTGATGTTTTTACTTTTTACTCCAAAAATGGTGAATAATCCCGCGTGGTTAACATCATCATATTAAATCCTATTGGTTCTTATAAATTTTATTTTGGTTGTAAATTATTCTTAGGAGGCCCATTTTAGACCTCAAAATTCCCCTAATGAGCATCAAAAGAAAATACAAACTTTTTTTAATCAACTAGTGTCTTTGGAAATGGAACCTGCGCTTGAAGCAATGAAATTTGCATTTTCCCATTTTATATATCAAAGGCTAAAAGAATCCTATGTTATGAAGAAGTTCTTTGCTTCCAGAATTGGGTGTATGTGGTGGCCTTGAGCTGCTAATTCTTCTTCTTAATTTTTCTATATTTTGAAAAAATATTTGGTTCATCCTAGTCTTGAACCAATTCTGATGTTTGAGTTGTATCTAGGGGATCTTGGGAAGCTGAGGAAGTTGGAGATCCTTTGAAGATATATTCTCCTCTTGTAGAAGCATGATGTCCTATTAGCACTATGGTGGCCTATCCCTCATCCTCCTGCTAAAAAACTAGTTGAGAATTATTCTTTTGCTTGTTCTTGCATATCCAAAATTCCTTAACTCCAATCTATGTCACTGAAGGGAAATCATCCTCCTTTGGCCTCTTGTCTCTTTTTTCTTGAGATAATAGAGTCTTTGAGGCAGTCGCGAATATCACATGTTCTTCTGCTTCCTGTAGTGTATTATCCTCCCACTGACTTTGATTCATGAACTTTTCTATCTTTGGTCTAGTAGTGTGAGTGTGTGAGTGTAAGGAGTGGTTTTTGATCCACTCTCAACTTCAAAATGATGCCAAAAGGGTCATATGACTAGGTGAAACTCAACTTGAAGTTCATCTTCTTAAGGAGCAAATCTACCTCCTTACCTGCTGCTCTAGTGTTACAAATAAATGGTCCAACCTTTGCCTTGATTTTAAACTGAGCATTTTTTTTTTTTTTTGCAACAAAATGAAGATCATCCATATGAATCATTTGCCTTATATATTCCAATGAGAATATCCTCATAGGAACAATTTTTGGCAGCCTGTATGGTTGCAATTCACAACCATAAACTATGATCTCAGTATAATTTTGGTACAAGTACCAATCTCATGTCTTAGTCTACTCACTGATGCATAATTCTCTGTATCTCTGGTCCTATTGTAGGCTCTATATTGTGGTTTAATAAATAGGATACCGTGTGTAAAAATTGATCAACATAATCAGAGAAGGTGTACTTGGTAGAATTACTCTCACCAAGGATTTCCAATGGATTACTAACTATGGATTACCCTACTCATCTAATTTCTCCAAAGGAAATGAAAAATTGTCTTCCTAATGATAAAGAAACAAATAAACCAACATTGAAGCAATTTAAAAGTCTCTTCAGTAGAAAACTTTAGGAACTATTCATGAATTGATTATGCAACGAACTCACCGTAATTGATAATAAGGGGTTTCTCACTAGTTGCAAAAACTGATAAGAAACCAACATTGGCCTCACCAACCCACTGATTGGATTGATAGCCAAGTATGCATGAAATAATTGAAATTACTTATTTAGTCATCTCAAGAAACATAGAGGATGAGTATGGGGGATTCTTCCTGAGCAATTGGGCATCCTCAAGGAGAAAATTCTCAAATATTTTTGCTCTTTGTGGTAATGTTAGGTTTTTGTAGAATTCCATGAGGGAATCTACTAAAAGTGGTTTCAGAGAGTCAGAACTTAGCAATTTGAGCATTTGGGAGATGGATCCTACAATGATGGTGAAAAGGATATCATTGTTTGAGCATTTGGGAGATGGATTATGCAATGATGGTGAAAAGGATATCACTGTTTTGGGCCAAAATTTCCCTCTGACTTGGGATACCTGAATTGACACTAAGAAACGAATTCAGGGAAGTGGTATGTCTCAGGAAAGATGAATTGTGGTAGGAGAGAATCTCAGAGGCTTAGTTCATCGCTCTAGTGCACGAAATTATGTTTTAACTAGTTGTGAAGCTTGAATAGGTTGAATTCACAACTAGTTTCAAAAATCTTGCAGTCTTGTTCTACCAATGGTCGGTGATCTAAATCTATGGTAGGGGGCAGCATAGGATTGTCCTCAAAGGTCTTGGATTTTCCTTTAGATGCCATGACAAAAGAGGAAAGAATAAGAAATTTAGAATTACCTAGGAGAATAGGTGAAAATTGGTATCTAGATGTGAATTGACGACTAGGTACTTGGTTGCAAGTGGCTAGTTATGTTTATTGGTCACAGAGATGTCATGGATCATTGGTTGGGTGTTGGGCAGACTCTGTTTGGTTGATTGCACACTGGAAATCTTAATTACATGTTATTATAAAATGGTGAAAAGAGGAGATGTAACAAGTTTTGGTGGGTTATATAGAAAAAACATGTTTATCATTGCTAATTTACTATTACAAAGGAGTGGGTTCGTTATGGTAGGAGAGGATAGCATTTATTTCTCAACAGTTTGCTGACATCGTGGCGGGAGTGCCAGATGGAAGGTTGTTTTGGTGGAAGGGGAGTGGGGTCCACAAGTGTGAGGTGGCAAAGAGGCAATGGAGGAATATGGAGTGACGTAGGAGCAAGGTGCGGACAGGAGGTCCACCTAGTGGGATGTAAGTGGTGCAGGAGCGGATAACGGTCAATGATCAACGTGAGCGAGAGTGGAATGTATTTTTCAAAGGGGGGGAGGGGTGCTTTAAGGTTTTAGTTGGGGGGTGTGTAATGCCTAGAAGTCACCACGCTGCAAAACCTTTCCGCCTTTTCGAACCCCCCTTATGATTAAACATCGAAGGGGCTCAGGGTCGCCGAATATGATCCTCTGTTGTTGATCTGAGTAGGGTGGATCGGGGTCGTTTGAACATGTGTTCACATCATCATGTGGTGAAAAAATATGTCGCATCAAAAAACTTTATTTACAACTTAGAAATTGTGTTTAACTTAGAAATGAAGCTTAACATTAAATCTTAATTAACCTCTAAAGGCACATTTAAACATGCAACCCTATTAATTTTATTCTAACTAATCTAATTCAATCACAATTAGACTGTGTGGTTTATTATTCACTAACTTAAACTAATTTTATTTAATCCATCCTAATCACGCTTAAATAGTGTGATTAGAATAGCTAATCTACATCTCTTATGGAATTTTGACTAGCAACACATTTATTCAAAAATTCTAAGATGTTATTGATGCATTTTTCATTTTTTGAGTGGCATTTAAATTTGCTCACTTATTCTTTTTTGGGGTATTTTTCATTCTTTTTATTTTCGATATTTTTTTATTTTTTATTCTTTTCACATATATATATTTTTTTATATCCTCTTTGTTTTTATTTTTTTCTTTATTTTCTATTTTTTTCTCTTATTTGGAAATAACTTGCAGAATGAAAGATTATTTACATCTCATATACAACAATCAACATCAAATAGTCATCTCATCCTATAAAATATAGGACCCTAACAATGGCTACAATGGGGATGGCACCCTTCTTGTGAGGTGTCAAGAATGTTGTAGATCAATACCCTTGATCCACTGGGCATGATGTCTTGTTGATGGTGCTAGATCCGCCAACATGTCAGCGGATCTCCTCAGTAAGAAGTCTCAACTAGACCTTAGATTATTTGGTGTAGGAGTCCCAGCAGTGGGCCGTACAGTATCTCCTTGACCACGGTTGCGCACAGAGGTAAGTAAGATGCCCTTGTTGGTAGCAAGGGTGTGACATGCGCAGCAAGCTAAGGAAGGTGCATGAATGGTCCTAACACACAGAAGGTGGGATGAGTGTGCCCCTTAGAAACCTGTGGAAACATGTGGCTTGGAAGGGAACACACGAGCAAAGATGCATCACAAAATGGAAGGAAGGTCAACCAACAATCCAAAGTAATGGTTAAAACAATAGCACATCTCAGTAAGATTCATTCATACATATACAGAAAGAGTCTATACATACGTGTGTAAGCAAACAAATACATATATCATTAGAGTAACCAAGATAACTTAAATACAATGACGACATATGCATGAAACGTGCTAACTCTGTTATATTAAGTAGTGACAGTTCCAATCATACAGTACAACCATTAACAACCACTAGTCTCGATAATGGAACATTACAATCATTGTTGCTTGCTCCTCCAAAGAGATGTACTAGCTCTGCACTGTGGAGAAGTCAAGGCTTGTTACAATACACTCCAATCTTTTTCTATGATACTCCTATCGGAAGCTTGGCTGCCTAAAGACTTATACAATGAGTTATGAGGTTCTATAAATAGAAAAGGGTGGGGTGACCCTTGACATTCCCCTTTGTGACTCTTCACCTACCCTCATGACTCTTCAACTACTACATGACTGTTACATTCAACTATCGACACTTGGACTTTCATTTTGCAAGATGATACATACAAATCTGCATATGTACCCATGTGAGACAAAATAGGCTTGAGGAAACCATGCAAGACATCACTAAGACTTGGACAGTTTGGGAAGATCAACTCTTTGACATCCTTGCGATGATCGACGATGGCGAAATGATTCTAATCTTGGTTGTTCGTGATGGTGTCTATGTGCTCAATGGTGACATCCTAATGAAAGTGAACTCTTGCCTCCATTGCATCTCGTTACACCGATATGGCTCCTTTGTCCAACTCATCTCATAACATGTGCATCATCGTCTTGAGTGCAGTTGTACTAGAAACATACTAATGCATAGTATTTGTGTTGATCTCCAAGTGTGTACTAGTGACTATGCGTATAAACTTTCCGACATACATGTGCAGCTCCAGTCGGACTTGGTTGTTGTCTTTGCCTTGGTGAGTGTGCCAATGGGTGGGATCGCATGCATGTGCACAATGACATCCATGCTTCTGAAAACCCTTGCATGTGATCGATGGCATTGCTCACCCTGTTTGCTCTATGTCAGCTATTGGGTTGGTTCTATAACATGTATGGGTGCAGTTTCATCAATCTGTGCATGTTGCACCACCTGATGTACCTATTCCTACTACAACTCCTTCTCTCGTTTGTGCAGCTCTTGTCCTTCCTTGAGTTGTCGCTTCAGCACCTAAAACTCCTCTGTTTATCTCTCTGCCTTCATGCGATCCTCTTGTCGCGCTATCACCTCATCGCCTAAATCTCCAAAGTTGTTTTCATCACAAGTTGATCTACTTGAACTTGCAACTTTGCTCTGCCTCTACCCTGTCAACAACTTTTTTCTTGGATTTGTCGCACGAAGGTGTGCTACCTTATGTTATTGCTAATGGTGCTGCTCAGTGTGATGCCGTTGTCATTTCATCTTGATATCCTTGTCTATGAACAACTTGATGTCTTCATAGATAGGCAAGTTCATAGACACTTGATCAACTGCATCCCAAGTTGTGCTCTCAATGGTGTCTTTGACTCTGCTCTTCTTGAATCCATTGTACCTATGCTGCTAAGAGCCAGACGAACGCTTGTGATACATGGAGACATATAAACACTCATGGAGAGAAATTTTTCAATTGAAAACCAAAACAAACTGAAGGACTGACATGCAACATACCTATGTCATTGTCTGTGAAGGTTGCGCAATTTTCACCGGGAGGCTAGGAGACTGACTGCCAAAACTGTGCAAGGCACAGTTCAGGCTATCAGGAGGCTAACTGACTACTAGAACTACGCAATGCATAGACAAGCCTGGCCTGCTGAGGAATGAAACTGTGCAATGTGCAATTTCAGTCACTAGTGACATGCAAACCAGCAAACTGTATTACGTAGTTTCTGGGGCCAACAAGGCACTGCCTCATAGAATTGTGCAATGCAAGCCTAGAGGTCAGTTTTGGGCTAGAATTGCACAATTTCTAGAGGGAAGGGAGAGCCTTCACTTCTAGAAATGTGCAATGCTAGCCGAGCAAGGCAAGGTCCAAGCTAAGGCATCCCAGACCCACCAACGGGCGACTGAAAACATGAGAAGTTTGAATGCATGGTGAAACTAAGTGTAAACAACAGTGAATGATCATGCATGCAAACAGTGAGTGAAATATTCATAAAACGAGAAAACATGCATGTGTGTGAAGCGGGTTGCCGCAACAACGACCGTCGATGCAAAACCTTGTCATGCATGTGACAGCAGTGAGATGCAAACAAAAACTGAAATGGTGCTTCTACAAGCTAACATACTTTAAAATGAGAGGAAGTGCTCATTGAAATCAAGTAGACAACACTTACACAAAGTGAAACACAAAAAGCGATAGAAATGCAACGTAAGACATTAGAAGTAGACTTGCCCTGAAACAAAGAAGCTGAAAGTGCTGAAGACTCTTGGATGGGATGTGGGATGTCAGAGATGCAAAATTGATGTGAGGAATGAGCTATGTAGCATATTGTTCATAAGTTTTGATAAGGTTGAGATTATGACGTGCATGCCACAAATCTAGGAAAAATCGACACTTGGTGAGAGGTTTCTAGCATGGTGAGAGGTTTCTAAAATGATATTTACATGTAACCTTTAGCTGTTAAAAATAGTTCCCTCAAATCTAGGGATACCTTTTGCATGTTGCCTTTTGTTATTTCGGGAAAAGTAGCCCATGTATGAAAATCTGTTTTACTCGGTCCCGAAGGGAATTGATCAACCCTAAAGGTACATGCATCGATCTGCGAGCCTAGGATGAAAATTTGTGCAATTTTTGCACTGCGTAGAGCTCGATGTCTATCAAGAATTGCGCAATTTCTAGGCTGGGTAGGTCACTGCCTAATTAGAAAATGGTCCTCAAGGACTTTCTAAATGCTCAAAAATGAAATTCAAAGGATGCTCCTGAAAATAGTCTCATTGCATAGATCTCTTCATTTTAAATCTAACACAATTTGAATGGGTGAAAACAAACTTCAATTAAAGGAGTTATTGCAGAAAGAAGTTTGCCCAATGTCCTTTAAAAAGGAGGCATTTCCTTATAAAAATGGACTTAAGGCTCTGTAAGAAAATCGCATTGAAGAAAAGAAAAGGAGCAGACAGCAGGCCGAAGGATGCAACAATATACGATTGCGATTATCACATTGCACAAAACCTAAAGTAGAAGGGACCAAGACCTATGGCATTTGCGACAGGCGATATCAGCAATCGGTGATATCGGCAATTGGCGATTGGGGAACCAATACAAAGGACTGTTGACAATGCGATACACTGATAGTGATACGCCGATGCAATCGACGATCAGTGATCGGTGGATCCCCAATACAAAGGGCCATTACATGTGACATACGCTAATCCGATGGTGCTGATATGCGACAACACCGACATGCAATTGTGATAGCCCGATCAGCAATTGGCGATCGGCAAATCCTCGATACTAGGGCCAATGCACATGCGACTTGCGATATGCTATCGGATATTGGATCACAACACAAAGGAGCCATGCCAATGCGATATGCGATAAAGCATGGACTCGAAAGGGATTATAGATGCGACTTGATATTATTTGAGTTTCGATGTAAGTCATTTCACTCATGTTTTCCTGTGTAAATCTGAATACCTCTGTGTATTGGAAGTATGGTCGTTTTTGATATTTTGTCCGAAGAAAGGCTGTCAATTCCTTTGTAAATTGTCCCTATTCTTGAATCATTTGTGCCATGCTATAAGCGGGTGTTTTGTAACAATGATGTGTTCTGTAACAGTGATGCGCTGTAATAGGAATGTGTTATGTAACTTGCAGAACCAGAGGGCCAAGCGTAGAGACGCAGAGCCATAGAGCCAGATGGCCAGACGTAGAACCACAGAGCCAGATGACTAGACACAGAGCCACAAGGAGCAGAAGAAGCCGTAGAGTCGCAGAGGAATGATGGCACAGAGAGGAATGGATGGAAGCCGTAGAGTCAGAGGATTCCTCAAAGGCCAAAGAGCCAAGTGAAGAAGCAAATTTTCCCTTGAGAGAGCAAGTCTCCCTTCGAGGAGCTCACAGCAGACTCCCTCTAGGGAAGTTCTCTCTCCAGAGAGCTCGCGTTGTAACATCCCATAGCCGCAGCGTTGATAAAGGCATAGATCCACTAGCAGTTAGGGGCGAATTGCCCAGGGATGATTCCTCAGGATGAGGAAGGGACAGAGAGCCTGAGAACTTGAGAACTGAGAGCCAGAAAGCCTGAGAGCTTCAGAGCTAGAGGGTTGAGCATAGGCAAAGCCACTAGAGGTCGAAGGCAGAGCTAGATAGCTAAGAGAGCTAGAGCCAAATGAGCTAGAGAGCTGAGAGCCAGAGCCAATTATCTAGAGAGCCAAATCCGCAGAGCCAGAGAGCTCAAAACAGACTTCTAAGAGCCATGGGCTGTAATGAAATTGCAGAACAGCAAAGACATCAAATGATCAAGCTATTGCTGATGTCCGAAGTGTGCTGAAGACAGAAGAAGGAATTCCAGAGACAGTAAACGAATTCTGAGGGAGTTGGTGCAAGCCAGGAGCTCAAGATAGCCCGGAGCACTGATTGAAGGAATCTTGTCCAAAGAAGCCTAGATCTGTCTGCAGAGTATGGACAACCAGTGGGATAAGATGGTATTCTAAACCCATAGGTTTAGCTGTAAACTAATGGAGCTAAGTGTGGAACTTGTAAAAGAAGTTTACCATAATCGCAAAGAGCCTAGTTGAGCTGACTAGAGCTCATGGAGACGTAGCCCAAGATATCAGGGTGAACTCCTAATTAAACTTGTTGTCTTTATGGTTTGTTTATTTGCTGCATTTACTGTTATGTGTGTTTATATATCAGTTTAAGCAAATAAACTTAAGGCAATTAAGCAGTTAAAGACAAACACAAGCATACACATATTTCAATTTCTTTTAATTCCGCAAATTATCAATCATAAGCATAGATATTGGGAATATATAAGCTTTGGAGTGGGAGAGGTTCTTGTAAGCTGACAAGAAGCCTTTAGTGCCCCAATTCAGATCACTGCCTCCTAGAATTGCGCAATTTCTGGGCTGAGGCCCAGTGCCAGGTCAGATTGCATAGTTTTTTAAAGGAGGACTGCCTGACTGTTCTATGAAATTCTGGAGCCCAACAGGTTGCCTAGCTGATTTGCGTAATTTCTGGAGGGAACGCTAGTTCCAATCCAAAATTGTGCAATTTCCTAAGGGAGTCTCTCAGCCAGCAAATAGTATAAGTCCAGAATCTTGACCTTTGGGAGGGAGACAAACAAGCTGACATGCATAGGTTGGCAGCCCACTGAAACTTAGTTCAAGCTTGTGTGCTTGACAGTGCAAGATAGGCTACTAAGGATGGTTGGCAAGGAGGCTCCAAAATGAAGCTAAGGAAAATTTTTGGCCGGTGGTTTTAGACGCTACAACCCTTAGTGACGCACTGGTAGATCTCTAGCTCTCTGCATGGACCTTGTTCATGAAAATTAAGTCTAACACCTCTAGAAGTATTGTTCAGTTCTTTGATCGCATCGGCTTCCACATTTGCTTGATTGTAAGATGTAGCATCCGCCATGTTCTTGATTAGTTGGCACACATTCCAAGCCAAGCCAACACAGTTGTTTCGATTGGGATGAGGGGTATATTGGTGCACAAGACATATGATAGTCAGAGTTTAAGTTTTCATCTCTGGTGTTGCTCCGCTACCAGCAGGCCTAGACAGTACCCTGGCGGAGTCACGCAGGAACACAAGCATCACTCCGCGACCAGCGAGCCTAGTCAGTACCCTGATGGATTTACTTATATCACCTCCCTGTGCAGGAATTCTTTCTCTTATTTTTCCTTATTGATTTTCATTTTTTCAAAAAAAATCACATTTTCATTTTTTTATTTTCATTTTCATAATTGTGAATAACACTTATTCGTTTGAGAGGCGGAAGAGGGATCCCGACTTATTGAGAGTAGAAGAGGTGTTTCCTTCAAAGAAGTAGTTTGTATATACCTCTGACGTGCTTGTTAAGGTTTTCCCCCTCACCTTACTCTACTTGACTGAGCTGACAAGGGTTAAACCAAAACAACTAACTAGAGTAGGTGACACTAGTTAGTGTGCAAGCGTTGTGTTTTCACTAAGTTTCACTTCGATCAAAATGTATTTTCCATTAATGTATCATTGACTAAAGATGAAAATTTCTTCATACAGAGGTAGGACGACAGAGAACCGAGTATTGATAACTATACAAGTCCTCTTGTACTTTACCTAGCTTGTCTCAAGATTCGCACACAGTTTCATGTGAAACTAACCTACGAACGTAAACAAGAAAGTAAACAATAGAAAAAAGCAAAAGCAGAAGTAAATGCGTAAGCAAAGTGAGTAATCAAATAAGCAAGAAAACAAAAAAACATGCAAAGTAAGAAGGAAACGTGCATGCAAGAAAACAATGTTATGAAACCAACTCACAAAAAGATAGAAAAGATAGATCAACGCCTTAGAAATCAGCGTCTTCGAGCGGGCAACCTCCTTTACATTACACAAATGAACAATTCTTGGATGATACAAATGACAATACCTCCTTTCTATATATAGGAGTCTAAGGGGTCATAATGTAATCAAAGTTGACATAACAATAATAATGTAAGGGCACAACAATAACAATAGTGGGCTTCTATGCGGCATAATAATAACAATATGGGGACTACATGGGCACAACAATATAATAAGGGGGGTGCACTAATAACAATAAGGGGTTACACTAGTAGTATAGGGACCTAATATGCCCCTCTCCATTAAAAGGTGTTGTCCTCAATGCTTGAGTAGTTTTGGACGCTTCTGTATAAAATTTTCATCCTCCCCTCTGGAATCTTCAGCGGGTAAGTTCTTCCACTTGATGAGATACTCTGATATTGATCGATTTCGTAGCTTTCGGGTTCTTTTTTCCATATGACTGCTTTAGGTTCCAATATGATTTTTGCTTCCTCATAAAGTTCAGACAATATTGTTTGAATTGGGAGCTTATCACTTATAAACTTCTTTAAGCATGAAACATGGAAAACTTGGGGCACTTGGGAAGATGCAGGAAGCTCCAAGTTGTATGCCATAGTACCAATCTTTTGCAGTGCCTTGTAAAGACCATAGTACTTTGGTGATACTTTATTATCCTTCTTAGCTTGCTTGAGTGACATTTGTTTGTATGGTTGTATTCGTAAAAATACCCAGTCGCCTATATCAAAACTTCTTTCATTGTGATATTGATCTACCTGTTGTTTCATTCTATTCTGCACCAAACTGAGGTTATCCTTTAAGAGTTGAAGAACTTTTTGTTGTTGAGTGTCTACCTTAACACCTTCATGAGATACAATATGACCCAAGTATTCCACCTCTTTTACTCCAAAGAAACATTTGGAGGTTTTTGCATATAATTGTTTCTTATCCAATAGTCTGAGCACTCTATCAACATGTTGAACATCATCCTTACAAGACTTGTTGTAGATTAGTATATCATCAAAAGATACTAACACAAATTTTCTAAGGGTTTGAAAATGGAATTCATCAAACCTTGGAATGCAAAAGTTTCATTGGTAAGGCCAAAAGGCATGACCAAAAATTCATAATGACCCTCATGAGTTCTAAATGTTGTTTTTGGAATGTATTTAGTCTTCATTCTAATTTTATGATATCATGCATGAAGGTCCAACTTACTGAAGTAAATTTCTCCATGCAATTCATCCAATATTTCATCAATGAGAGGAATGGGAAATTTATCTTTAATAGTGAACTTATTGATCTCTCTATAATCTAGACACCTGTGCCATGATCCATCCTTCTTGTGCACCAATACTATTGGAGCAGAGAAAGAACTTTGACTAGGTTGAATTATACCAGCCTCTAGCATTTCTGCAACCATACATTCAATTTCACTCTTTTGTGCAAAGGGATATCTGTAAGGCCTAATGTTTGGAGGAACACTTACTGGAAAATGAATATCATGATCATGATCACAAATAGGTGGGAGGCCTTTGGGAGTCTCAAATACCTTAGAATGATTGTCCAAGACTTTTTGGAGATCTGGAGAAATAGATGATTTCAACGTGGGAACCTCTAGTGAACATAATTGTGCAATTACGCCTCTTTGTTCTTTCTTTAGAAGCTTTGCCATTCAGTCATAAATTATTATCTTTCCCGGTTTCCCTGTGATACCCCTTAATTCAACTTCCTTTCCTTCCAAAGAAAATTTCATTAGAAGTTCTTCAAAATTAAAAGCTATTGTACCCAAGGATTGTAGCCATTGGACTCCTAGTAAAACATGAGCACCACCCATTAGAATGGAAAGCATTGGGATATTCAATACATAGTATCCCATGGATAGCTTGATATTATGGCACTTTCCAGAGCAATTTATGGTTCCTCCACTTGCAACAATCACTTGACACTTTGATGCTGGATGTAGGAAGTAATTCAATTCCTTGGCTATCTTACAATGAATAAAATTATGGGTACTACTCAAATCAATCAATACTATTACCTTTTTCTTCTTGATATGTCCTTCTATCTTGATAGTTTGAGGAGTGGTACTTCTGGCCAATGCATTATAAGATATTGTCGAATTAATTTCTTGATGCTCGACGTGATCTTTCACTTCTTGAACCTTTTTCTTCTTGATATGTCCTTCTATCTTGAGAGTTTGAGTGGTAATTCTTGCCAATTATTTACAAGATATGATCGAATTCATTTCTTCTTTCTCTGGG